>JAXRKP010000115.1:12500-85000 GCA_037039925.1 Doris montereyensis
GATCTAGAGCTCGAATTCTTCACTCATGGATATTTTTAATGGGGGTTTTTTATGTATCGTTATTTTTCATAGTGTAGATCTAAGTGTAAAGTAGGTCAAACATTCCCTTGTACAGAATGCAGAAAGATACGATTGAACTCTTCTAAACGCTTTTTATATACGGCTCCAAATAAAACGTTTTTCTTCTCAAAACTTACTAATTTCATAGAACTAAACTGCAGAATGCTCTACCCAGCGCAAATAGTTTTAGAACTTATTTAAAGATACTTATTTTTAGAATTATAAATTGATGTCCTTAGCTTATAATACAGTAGGCTCCGCTAAATTGCACGTCGTCAACATGCATGATTCGTTATAATGCACGATTTTGTCATGTAACCGAATTTTACAACGCTAATTATCCCCTCAACATGTAACAACAGTTGGCTTGACTTCGCCAAAATACAACATGTTTTTGTACGTACGTCTTCTATTTGTTGCATTTTAAGAGTCAATTTATGTGAAAAATAAACTGGATAGCGTTTTTACCTCTTCCCAGTAACAAAATATGTCACGCAACTGTGTGTGTGTGTGTGTATGTGTATGTGTTTGTATATGCATGTGTCATCTACATTTGGGTTAACTATGTGCACACATGCACACGACAATGACTAGTCTTGGCTGTCTCAGCTCTTGACATTATAAATGATTAATGATCGTTTTATCACTTCATTGTTTATCGTTAGTAAATTACATTTAAATTTCTATTTCTCTTTGAGCCCTTATTGATGTTTTTCAAAATGTACAATGATGTCATATGTAATATCATTATGTAAGTGATTTAATGTCCTTTACCTTTTTATATTCATTTTAAATTCTTGTTTAAAGTTTTCCGTTCATGTACAGAAATATAAACAATCATTAAATAATGATATGAGGGGGGTGAATGACTAATGAAAAGATAAGATAAGAATGGGCAATAATGTTTCATTAAACTTTGACTTACTTTTCTAAATAAAAGCAAAATATTAAAAACATCAACCAACCCAAAACCATGGCCAAAATAATGGAAAGGCTTTCGCTTGCAGTTACCCCCCTCCCCCCTCTCCCACCACAAGAGCTAGGCAAAGCTCGACTTTTTAAAGAGCGACCGATCTTTAGGATCGACGCTCTGAAATTGAAAAGCTCGAACTCGACCTTGACCTTTGACAACCCCTTTGCCTAACTTGTCTTAAGAAGTGGACTTTGCTTTTCGAGTTTGATCTTTGATTGATAAAGCATAGTCCCCGCATTCACACACCGCTCACATACACACACACACTCATGAATATAATAATCATAATCTTTTAATGAGGCTTATGGAACCAATTTGCTATTATAGCCCCCTCTCTCATTCAGATACCGTTACAACGCCTTAAAGGAGAAACTGAGTTGACCTACAATGGTTCTGCCCTTGGCGTCCACATGAGTGCTTCCGTGTAGAACTAGGCCTTGTTTGTAACTAGATCTAGATTTAGTCAAATGCGAATATGTGCACTGGTGCACCACCCACGTCATCCAATGAGCCGGTGACGGCGATGATGGGAGGTGAGGATGAGAGGCGTCGCCACGCCTTGTCTCCCCCTCTCGCGATGGGTCGAGGCTCGAACGTCGATCCTGCGCTGCTCCGATCTTATCAAGCCAATAGGAGGCCTTGGTTAAGGTCGACCTTCGAATTCCAATCCTATGAGTAGTATGAGGCTTCCAGCTTTTTTTAGCTCAACCTTCGAAATCCGATCTTGACTGCTTGATGTCCCTGCATCTGGAGTTCATCGTTGAAAAAAAAAACAGAATGTGGTAAAAGAGTAATCATCATCGTCTACGGGCATGCTTGTATATGCATGTACTGTACGTCTCAAAATTTGACCACTCGAATGTCAAGAACTATTGCACCTACAATCTTCATATTTCGAATGTAGATTTCAAGTAGCCTGCTTTAGGTTCTTAGCGAACAAACCCTTGGATGAAATAAGTATTTTAATTGATTGGAAAAAAAGGTTATGTTGCCTGCGATCCACGAAACTTTTTCTTGTTATCTTTATTCCTTTCTTCATTTCCGGTCAGTATATCTGCGATAAAAAGCTCGCCTAACTCAAGTATCGACTACTGTACCGGTACTTAACGTCACCCTGCACTCGGTAACCTATTATGTAGTTCATCGTTGATAAGAAAGAAGAATACAGTAAAAAAGGTAATCATAATCATCATTGTCTACATGTACGCTTGTATTATATAATAGATTACATGAAAAATGTTCTAGATCTATATCGATATAGTCTAGATCTGGAATAGATCAAATAAAACGCACCCCACCTTTTTTTTTTCCCACTGGGTTCAGATTCTAAAACCAGAGCTACCGCATATCCTCATATGTCTACATGTATAGCTAATATAGATCTAGATGTAATTAGTAGTTAAATTGTTGATGTTATTAGTAAGCTTACTATTATTAGTAGTAGTAGTAGAGTAGTAGTATAAGCGTTGTTGGCATTGGTGTCGTTATTAGTAGTAGTAGAGCAATAGCATAATATGTGTTATGGGTGTTGCGAAGGAGAAAGAAGAAAACAATATTGGATCCTTCTACGTTCCACACTATATACATGCAGCAGATGCATATTTATTTCTCGACTTTCATTAGCACGTATGTTGCATCAACATTTTTCTTGTTGTTCTTGACACTGTTGCTATTTCTGATGCCTCTATTATTCTTGAGACATATAAGATCGAGTTCAATCTTGCCTGCCAGGCTCGATCTTTTAAGTCCACATGAAAGATCAAAAGGCTCGATCTTCATCACGAGGTTTTGCCCAGCTTTACCCACCACACCCTTTGCAGCAGCCCCATTCCTTTCTTTGCACGCCAAACCTTTAGGGCATAATATCAGCCTAGCTAACTTTCAGTCCACACTACCCCACCCTCTCCTTCTGCCACGGTGACGTTGACAATGACAGCGGTTTGGGTTTTTTAACTTACAAATAAAGTGGACAATCTCCTCTCAGTTTTGGTTATTCACGGTCAAATGGTCATCTTAATCATCATTGTCAATAATAAGTTATGATAAATTTAGGCTCCTCAAAGGGTGCCATTCTATGAGGCATTCATTGACTGGATCAGGAAGGACTTAAGTGCCTCACGACAAAGGCTTTTTTATTGGGTGGATTTTTTAGATTTCCCGCCACGCCAGCAAAGTCAGTGGCTGACCTGTCAGAACTGGATCTACTTCTTTCAAGCGTGAAAAAAATTCACGAACACCTCGCTGGTTTTGGTAATTCCAGTCAAAGTATTGTGTTGCGCTTGTCAAAATGTAGAGTTAAAGCATTTATTCGTTTTTCTCAAGATTTGTACAGAAAGATTAGAAAACGTCATTCGGGGTACATTCCTTTAGCTAAACATTGCCAGTTTGGTGCTTTTACACAATTTGCACAATTTTTCACTAAATGACTCCCTCAAAACTGTCTTCTGCTTTCGCGGGTACCACGCCTCATCTTAGTTGTCAGGTTTCAGTATTCGGTACAATAATATGAATGCAGAAAATAGGCCGTATCGAGAATATGACTCGCCTAGACAATGACTGGACTGGACTAGGCCTATAGCCTAGTGTTTAGACTTAGTTGTTGCCTCGACAAAGGCTAGGCTGAGGCCTATTGTGATTGTGACGATAGGACCTAGATTTTTTTTCAGATCTAGAGCCAGTCCCGCCACGCAGCAAAGTCTGGGAGTGGCTGTCGCTGATTGGTCAGAACTCAATGAGTCGTAAATTTACTCTTCATGGGTAAATTCAGGACCGGTCGTGAAAAAAACATTATCCCTTTGGTCCTGTTTTATTGGTTAAGTGAACACTTTAACACTAGTGATAAGTAAAATGTATATAACATCAAATGGTTCATTTCTCTCTCTCTCTGTTGGAGGGTTAGTGTCAATTTTATCTGTACACTTTATTTTTTTTCCATGAAAAAACTGGAATAAAATTATAAAGACGCCATCTTGTTTTTCATTCAACATATTGTCCTTTAGAAAGTTTTTCATTTTCAAATTAGTGGATATTTCATGTATACAGATTTTAATAATTTTTGATAATCGTAGATGTGGATTATATCATGTAAAACATTGCAACAAAACCTTTTTATGTTCTATTGCAACTCTCCTCATGTTATCCACAATTTGTGTTCAATTAGATCTTTTGGCACTAAATGGGGCACTTTTAAATTTTTCATCATCATTAAATTATTATTACATTAAGCGACATAGCGCCCACAAGGACCTAAGACAGCTTCCTGGGGACACCACCACTGGTTTCATTAGATTTAGTTCAGCCTTCACAATGAAACGAGGGGACACGGTAGTCCAGATGCAAAGCGTCCATCTCCGACAAAAGGTTTTCAAGTACCGTCCAAAAGAAACGATTTGATCAATTTAACAAAGAGAATATTGAATACCATACCTATCCAATTTTATTAGTAGTTGTGATTTACTTTGTAGTAAATCAATCAAAAAAACCTTTTTGAGAAATTCATGTATCACCCAAATACTTTAAAGGATAGCATCTGTTTTGAAAAGCTTTTTTTTATTTAGATTTTTGCAAAGTATGTGTATATGAAATCATTTATTGATGTAATGTATATAAGTGAGTTTCACAGTTTTGCCCTGTCTAAAGCCATGTTGGATTTGTAATTTTGGACTGTATGTATGTTTATGTAGTGTATGTATGTATGTATTTATGTGATTTGTATTTTGCCCAGACTTCCAAACAGCCAAGGGATTTGTAATTTTCTGCTTTTTAAAAATAAACAGATTAGAGGGATTTCCAGACTTTTCTCCAATCACTTGTAAAACATTACTTTGGTAAACTGTAAACAGCCAAGGGATTTGGATTAGCTCAAACACTTTGCCCATCCCCACCCTGGGATTTGTAAACAGACTTGTCAAGGGATTTTAACTTTGGTAACTGATGTAAACACCAAGGGATTTGTTACTTTATGTTCAAACAGCCAAGGATTTGTAATTTTGCACTCCCTGCAAGGGGATTTGTAACTTTTGTGAACAGCCAAGGGATTTGTAGGTTTTTTACAGACTTGTATGTAAACATTATGGATTTTAATCTTTGTAAACCCATGGATTTGACCTTGCCCTGTAAACAGCCAAGGATTTGTAATTTGACTGCCTGTAAACAGCCAAGGATTTGTATCTTTTGATTTGAAACAGCCAAGGGATTTGTAACTAGTTTTTTCCTGCCCTGTAAAAGCCAAGGGATTTGTTAACTTTGCCCAGACTGCCCTGTTATCATATGCCCTGTAAACAGCCAAGGGATTTGTAACTTTGCACAGACTGCCTGACTGCCCAGACTGCCCTGTAAACAGCCAAGGGATTTGTAACTTTGCCCAGACTGCCCTGTAAACAGCCAAGTGGATTTGTAACTTTGCCCTCTCTCTCCCTGTAAACAGCCAAGGGATTGTAACAACTTTGCCCAGACTGCCCTGTAAACAGCCAAGGATTTAACTTTGCCCAGACTTGCCCTGTAAACAGCCAAGGGATTTGTAACTTTGCCCAGACTGCCCCTGTAAACACTTGGGATTTGTAACTTTGCCCAGACTGCCCTGTAAACAGCCAAGGGATTTGTAACTTTGCCTCAGACTGCCTGTAAACAGCCAAGATTTGTAACTTTTGCCCTGTAAACAGCCAAGGGATTTGTAACTTTGCCCAGACTGCCCCAAACAGCCAAGGGATTTGTAACTTTTGCCCTGTAAACAGCCAAGGGATTTGTAACTTTGCCCAGATCTGCCTGTAAACAGCCATGGGATTTGTAACTTTGCCCAGACTGCCCTGCAAACAGCCAAGGATTTGTAACTTTTGCCCTGCAAACAGCCAAGGGATTTGTAACTTTTTGCCCTGTAAACAGCCAAGGGATTTGTAACTTTTGCCAAACAGCCATGGGATTTGTAACTTTGCCCAGACTGCCCTGTAAACAGCCAAGGGATTTGTAACTTTGCCCAGACTGCCCTGTAAACAGCCTGGATTTGTCTTTCTCCCACTCTGCCCTGTAAACAGCCAAGGGATTTGTGTTTGCCCTCACTGCCCTGTAAACAGCCAAGGGATTTGTAATTTGCCTGTAAACAGCCAGGATTTGTAACTTTGCCCAGAGGCCTGCAAACAGCCAAATTTGTCTCTTGCCCAGACTGCCCTGTAAACAGCTCTCTGATTTGTAACTTTGCCCAGACTGCCCTGTCTGTCTGTCTGTCAGACTGCCCTGTAAACAGCCAAGGGATTTGTAACTTTGCCCTCTGCCCTGTAAACAGCCTGTCTGTCTGTTTGTCTCTCAGACTGCCCTGTAAACAGCTCTCTCTCTTGCCCAGACTGCCCTGTAAACAGCCAAGGGATTTGTAACTATTGCCCAGACTCCCTGTAAACAGCCAAGGGATTTGTAACTTTCACTGGTAAACAGCCATGGGATTTGTAACTTTGCCCAGACTGCCCTGTAAACAGCCATGGATTTGGTAACTCTCTCTCAGACTGCCCTCTAAACAGCCAAGGGATTTGTAACTTTCTCTCTCTCTCTCTGGTAGACTCTCCCAGACTGCCCTGTAAACAGCCAAGGGATCTTTATCTTTTACGTGCACAGAGTGCTGTGACTCTCTCTCGGCTGTTGTATGTAATGGATATGTATGGTATGTATGTATGTATGTATGTATGTATGTATGTATGTACTATATATGTATGTGTGTCTCTCTGTATGTATGTTTGTATGTAATGTATGTCTGTATGTATGTCTGTATGTATGTATGAATGTATGTATGTATTTACATATCTATCTTATGAACTCTCTAAACTCTCTCTCTCTCTATTTTTCTCTGGGAATCTCTCATTACATCTGTAAAACTGATAAATTCAAAACCTCTCTTAGCACATTTGTCAGTGTCAGCTCTCTCTCTCTCTGTGTGTGAGTGTATGTCTGTGTGTATGTTGTTATATCGATG
This sequence comes from Doris montereyensis, assembly GCA_037039925.1. Taxonomy (NCBI): domain Eukaryota; kingdom Metazoa; phylum Mollusca; class Gastropoda; order Nudibranchia; family Dorididae; genus Doris; species Doris montereyensis. The sequence goes on from JAXRKP010000115.1 coordinate 19,490, forward strand.
CTGCTGCTAGTGCTACGTCTCTATTTCACTCTGTCCTTCTCTCTATTTGACTGCCATCTCACGTTTTATTACTTTCTTATTTTCATTTTATTTCAATGTGTCGTGTGTATTCCAAGGCCGTCTATATATTGACTGGGTTATCAGGTTATTTACTTATAGTTATAGATTTCTTTCTTTATTCATGGCGTTAATCTGGTCAAAGTCCCAATGTGTGACTGGCAGACGGGCAAATGGAGTCTGATTTTTCTCGTTTGTTGTCTGACGAAGGGTTATACCCGAAACGTCACGTATTAATGCCATGGGCTTTATTAGTCAGAGTTGTCACTCATTGGCATTATTTCGTCCTTAGGCAAATTTAGAATTTGAATTCTTGCACTTAGCTATTCTTTGATTAGCATGATGTTTTGTCCATGACAATAATTTTATGTTGACCCGTTTTGTAATACAGATTTCAAAGATGGACTGGAGGAAAATCTGAGGATGAGAAGCAAAAATTCTTGAGGAGGAGGTTGATAAAGACAACCAGAAATAGTATTTTTTAAAAAGGCAACTTGTGACAGATAAAAACTTATCGTTTACGCATTTGGCTAGTTATCAGTTGGCACAACCGTTGCACTCTCGGTCGTCCTTATGAATTTAACGTTGTTTAGAGATAAGAGCAAGTCCGATTCATAAATGATGATACGTTCTCTGTTCTAATGCTTACAAACCCAGCTATCATAACATGCGGTATTTCAATATTTGGATAGTCGCTAAGTAGAACATTGTCACATTCATCACATTGGGATTCAGAGAAACCATTCACATTTCGTTAGTGAGGAGGGGATTCACAGAGTCTAATCTGATTTGTCTCTTGTGGATGAGAGACAACCCGTCCTTCTGTGACCTGGCGTGTGACCTCATCGATAGAAACAGCTGGAAGACTACCTGGGTGGCGTCCCGCGATCGTTCTTTACAACTGTTGGTGGCTGCGTAACGGGCGTCATTGCGTGAGAACGATGTTTGTGCGTTCTGCGACCGTTACTCAAACTAATTTTAACCAAGAAGAAACTTCTCAGTAGTACTGCCGTCCATTTTTTATCGTGAAAATAAGAGAGTAGCACTTTCCAGATGTTTTACAGACCGGGAGAGCGTGGGAGATCAACCCAGAGAAGAACCGATCCATCCTGACGCGAAGAGAAAAAGGAGGATATGTAGAAGCAAATCTTATTTCCTATGGATTGGTCATGGCTTTTAATTTGGTCACCTTTCTTATCGTATGGAAACTGGCGTCCCAGAGCTTTTCAGTGGCGAAACAGTGGAGAGAGATAGAGAAAGTTCTCAGGATGGAGCAACGGCACCGAGAGAGAATGAAATACAAATAAAGAAAAGAGAGAGACATGTCGAGAGAGAGACAGACGCGCAACGATGACTGTCACTGTCATTGCTGTCATGTATATTACCTGCTTTTTCCTGGAACTGTTTCATATTTTTGTTTCCTTCACCAGAATTCTAACCAAAATTGTTTTGCTTTGAAATTTATACGAATTTTTGTTTATTTAAAAAAATAATAATACATTGAAAGTCCATCTGTTCCAGTGCCAATATTTTTTTTTATAAATAATCACATATAGTTCAATACTGAGATTGTTGTCTCGTTTTTTAAATCAGGGCTACCGACTCAATTCTTAGCATAATTATCAATAAAACTTCTGTATAATTATCAATATTATTGTATTACATGCATTATATAATATATATGTAATATATGTACGTATAATTGACTTTGTACATGTATGATTTATATGACACCGTCTGTGATGTTTTCGATTATTTCAAACATTCTAGAAATAAGAAATCTAAACTTTAAACAAGTAAAAGATTTAGTTTTGTCTACTGTGATATCGTCTATTGATTCAATACTCTAACTCTAATGATTTTCCAGTTCAAAATGCTGTTCAGTAATGTCTTGACTTATAAGGTTATTTGTTCATTTAAATATACAATGTTAGAGTCCTGGACTTCCTAAACTTTTTTCAAAATTGCACTTTGATGAATTTTCCAGCAAAATCGCGCTATTAATAATTTGATTGTACATGTACCATTAATGTGATGTTGATTGTTACGTTGAGGAGATGAGTTGAACATTTCAGTAGTTTCTCGGGAGATCATTTTTAAAATTTAGCAAATGTAGGCAACAGGCGATTTTTTTGAAAATAATGAAATTAAAACTTTAAACAAGTAAAAAAATTATAGAGTGCTACTACTAACCCTGTGACAACCACAGTAGACTTTCAATTTCAAATCTATGCATGTGCAATCTTGTTTAATTCAAGCTTACATCACAATAAAATGGGTCCCAACCACTTCAGAGAAAAGGTACACAAAGATATAGTCATTTGTACATATAGTAAACGCATAAACAAAGAAAGGTTAATTTGAATGGTAGTAAACAACCATTGTATCGGTCTCCTTCCCAATCACCACGAGTAAAGTAAACATAAACGAATACAAGTACTCAAATGTTTGGATAAGAATTATTTTCAATATTTTATTTATTCAAGGAGAAAGCAGATAAACGGAGTTAAAGTTTCATTTATTTATTGCAGAAAAGAGATACTGTTCGAAGCAAAAGTGCATTTGTTCCATAGCATTACAAAATACCTGATAAACGAACACAAGTTTAGGATACAGAAAACTAGGATAAGGACTATTGTTATATATTACATGTATTTCAATAGCTCAATAATAATAAAATTCATTTCTTGGTTCACTCCCATTCACATCTTACGACAGCTGAGGTGCATGAAGTCAATCAAAAGGAATGTATCATTGTACTATTTGTACTATATTTCATTGTTGTGTGTTGATCTATGCTTCTTGTAATCTTGATTTTTTCCCCCACTGCTTTTTGGCTAATGCTTTGTTTTTTGCTCTGAAACGATTTTTTGGACCTCCATTAGTTAATGAGATGAAGATTATCAAAATGTCTTAAATTTTGATAGAGGACATAGATTTGGAAAGAAAAAACTTGTAGCTCAGGCATATTCTTTCGGGGCTCAAAATCTTACCTTTTTAAAATGTAATATTTTGCCTCTGGACTACAGTCTCCAGCTATACGTCGAAACGATCTTGTCCATCTTGGCTGGGACCATGCACTAACTACATGTACCATCTATGATCCCCTGGGGATGAAAGAAATAATAATGGTCTGCTGTGGGGTAAATCATGCCGAACTGTCGGTGATACAACCAGCGGTTCCAGGACTTTCAAAAAATATTGTATTGGAAATCGATACCGTATTTGCTTCTTTAAAATTATCTTTCGAATCTTTATAAACAATGAAAGGAGTTGGATTCAACGAGGCCGTCGGGACTGATGCTAGGTCCTCGTATCAAACCTTTCGTTGAATGCGAAGATAACAGCAAGGAACTTCCCATTTCAACAGCATCGACTATTTTTCGTTTAATTTAAAAGAAAAGACAGTTGCGTTTTTGGTTTTATTTAAATAGTAAAAAGATCAGCATAGAGGTAGATTCATTTGATAAATCAAAATGAATCAAAGCAGAAAGCGTAAGTTACAGATGTGAACGAAGACAGATAAATGGAGAAAAGAAAATGAGCAACGGAGAGAAAAATTAGTAATTAGCCTAATGTTTGCCTTGGCAATTAAAAAAAAAACAGTCAAAAAGAAAAGTTCACTTGTTCAATTAAAATCATTTTGATTGGTTCATTTGTTCATCCCCATTATCCAATCCTCCGCCCCTTCACACCAACGGTAGTGCACGTCCTTCAGATAATTCATGATGTTGTTTGTAAGCTGCGGCACTCAGATGCAATTTTAGTTTTAGCTACGGATGCTTTTATAATTATAAACAATATTTTATTTTTTTTCATTTAATCATGGAGAAAAAAAATCATTAATTGATTTGTAATATATATAATTTATTGTGTAGAGCACAAAATAAGTTTTAATTTGATGTATTACTTGACTTTGTAGCATGATTTGTTGATTGTGAAAAAAGGTTCATGTCATATGTCGACAAATGTTAAAAATTTTCTTTACAATGATCATGTGATCAGGTTCATTTGTTTATTTTATAAAACAGATAAATTGAGAATGTGTGTTCTTGTTTAGAGCAACAATAAAAAAAAATTAATGTATAACTTTACTTTGTAGCATGATTTGTTGTTTTTTATATGATATTTTCCAATGGGGTTGGCATATTTTTTTTTTCGTCAGTACCGGTGTATTGTTTTCAATGTTTTCATATTGAAATAGTGAAAACAAAATCGTTGGTTTATTATTCGGTAGATCTTTGTAAAGTATTGATCATAGTAACTGAGGCATATTTGTTGTCAATCTACAAAGTTTGGAGCTCTCAAAAAATGCCTCCGCCGCCCTTATGCTTTGAATTAATGGGGTCCAAACCAGTTTTGTTGAAATTTTGGCAAAATTAAGTAATGTCTGCCCCTTTTGAAAGAGAGAGATTTCTTGAGAATTATTATCTCAATGGAGCTCTAATGAATGAAGTCCAATGTTTAGAGGACTGAGTCTTAGAAAATGTAATTATTTCTTGTTTTATCATTATTATTTTTGGACTAATGAGTCCGCAATGTTAACCTTTCAAGCACAAATAAAATTTAAACAGAATCATATCTCAGTTGTTTGTTGGTGGATTTTGATAATTCTTTTGTTTTATTGTGTTAGTTAGACTTATACTTATACTGAGAGATTACAAAACTATATGCTAAATATTTAAATGATGGGAATGAATTTTTCACTTGTGGTACCTAGTCCCTAGTAAAAGAGAACAGAACAATTGTTCTTATACCTTTGTCACTACAGCCTAGCCTGAAACATTGTTAACAATTAATTGTGAAAGTCATTAACGTTCCCCTCCCAATGTCAACTAGTAGTAGATTGGAGTATCCAAGATTGTAGCGGGTACAAACAATCGGAAATGAGGTACGTTTTTAGTGTGATGTGTGCGTGTGAATGTGTAGTCATTGTGTGTGTGTGGCCAGGACGTAAAATAACATAACATGGAATAAGGCGACTTCACCCAGTGTCCTTTGGCCCTCGTTGAAAAGCAGAGAAAATCAATTACAATAGAGAATGAAACAAAATTCTGGATTTCTATTGGAATCGTTTAAAGGACTAGACATTTATTGACTTAAGTTGATGCAGCTGCCACTGGAAATTACTTAAAGATACATATAAGAAAAATATTATATTTTGGAATGTTGGGAGTGACTGATCAATAATAATAATAATAATATGCTATTTGTCTGTATCAAAACCTTCAACTTCTAAACTGTGAAAACGCCAGATCTGATGCTCAAAATCTCCAATAAACCCATCATAAAATAATTATACATTACATGACACAAAATTCTCTACTCACCATTTTACCATTCTAACTGTCTCACCATTCTTCATCACCTTTACACAGAATGAATGAAGCTATAATTATAACACTATTGTAATTATTAACAGCGATGTCGGACGTACATTCGCCCCCCCCCCCCGTCCACACAATAACACAAATAGAAAAACAAACCCTGAAAATGAAAAGTCTTTTGAGGGTGGCGGTGTAAGGAAGGGTCCAGCGTCAACAAAGATCCCGGCCGTCGAAAATTGTATAGTTATAGGAAATTAAAGGCATTTTTCCCATCAGATAATTTAATTTAGGGTTATTCAACCCTAACATAATAGTAATAATACAGCGGAAATCTCTAATTCGAAATCATTGGGAATGGAAGACAACTTTGAATAATCATTATGAATATTCGATTAAGGGGAGTTAACACATAAAAAAACACTAAATAGTTTCTGGTTACATCCCTTTTGAAGTAAGTAGTTAATAATATTAATATTATTAATTAATACATGTTATTAATAAATTAATAATTACCACTGAACAGTGGTTAGTTTTCTTCCTCCTGATTCCTCACCGTTCATTTCAATTGGATGCGTGGAGATTATGTTTTCTATTTATTTGGGGAATACAATTGAGTCCTAAAAAACTGTTGAAATGAAATCTTTGAAAGAAGGTCCGGATTAATTGTACTTGTACTAGATTCTAGTCATAGGCCTACGTCTTCTCTTACTCTTAATGTGGTCTGTGACACCTGTCTGTTAGATTTTCTGATGTGGTCTGTGACACCTGTCTAGATTTTCTGATAGATTTTCTGCTTAGATTTTCATATAATCAGTTCAAACTTGAAATTCTTTACTGCGGATGTCATTTTAAAAATCTGTTGCCTTGCTTATTAAATTTTATTCTCAGTAGACTGCTTCGAAGAGCAACGGACGCTTTTTTGTTTATTTTGTTTACTTCAAATCTTGCCTATGCCATTGTGGTGATCTCATCGTGAATTAAGAAGAAACAGCAAAATAAAAAGTGAAAGAGTAAAAGGAAATGAAAGTACCTACCAGCAGCACCCGCCAATTCTTGCGCAACAATGAGACAAAACAGTGCTACTGCTACATGACGTTTCACTAATTTAAAAAATGGTATTGGTATGTAAGAACTAAGAGTATTAATTGTGTGATAACAGTAATAACACACAAGGCATGCAATTAAGCATTTTGCTTTGCCTTAATTTTGACAGCTCACAACAATTCCTAATGTACATGTAGTATTATTGCTGTAGCAAGACCAACCCACACCATCTCTTCTTTTCCTCCTCTCACTAGTTTTAGTTTTACTCATGTGATCGATCAATAATTAGATCTAGACCCAGACGCGACGCCTTCCTGGGACTGATAATGATGTGACAGCTGATTGATAGCACTAGTACTAGTAGTAGTATAGTAGGGACGTCTAGTAGCATCAGTGGGAGAAAATGGGACTAGGGTCTGATCCCTAGCAGTATACTACAGATTCAGTTGTCAGATAAAATCGAGATGAAACACAGGGGAAAAAACAGCACAGAAACCAATAATAGAGGAAATAGGATTGCAGGGATGGCTAGGACACACCCTCAGAAGAGTACAAAGTACAAGAATGCCCGTGGAATCCAAAGAAGACGATAAGGGAGGTCATGATTAACCTAGCGAAGGCTAGTGGAGGATGACGAACTTGAAGAGAGGGTCTGTTGTGGAGGGACTTATCAAGAGTTTCTGTTCGTTGCCTATACCCTGGTATTGAGTGAAAAAGGCAATGATGATGAATAATGAAGTTTAATACTGATTACTGGCAGGGTTGTGGAGTCGTATTCAACGAGGTCGTCAGGATGGATCCTGCAAGGCCCTCGTTGTATGAGCCGAGACCTTTCGTTGAACAATCATTTAATGTTTAATTTCAATTTTTAAAGGAAAGGCATTTGCGCTTTGCAGGGGTTTTGATGTAGAGCTAGATGCCATTTCGATAAATCAGAACAAGCGACTGGTACGGGTACACGTGAGCCTCACCATCTAATAATAACATGGCATAAAATAGAACTAAAAACAAACAGATTCAGTGAACAAAGATAAGTGAGTAATAGCCTAACCCCTTGATCTTTAACGAGGTCGTGAAAAGGATAAAAATCATTTTGATTGGTCCAGCGCGTTTCCCCACTAACCAATCTTCCATTCACTCAAACTAATGATATTATTATTACATGGAAAATTCTAGATCTAGATATTTTGCTTACACTGCACAAACTAGCCTGGCTGGAATAGAAACATGTAACAAATCAATCTGTTTAATCCTCCCAAAGATGTCAAAGAGAGAGCTGTCCACTGTAGTCATCGTTCATTCAAAGTTGAGCATTTATAAGTCCACTGCTATTAGAGGTAAATAAGTAAAACGAAAAGGAAGTGATCAGTTAAATTGATTAAGTCGTTTCACGGTCAAACGAAGATCCCGACCTCGTGTCGTAGGTGAAAAACATGTCCCATGCCACGCTGGATTTTCAAATAGTTTTACAAAGAGAATCATAAATCGAAAAGGACCTAATGGTTTTAGTGATGATTAAACGCTAGAGTAGGCTCCCAGTCCCAACATCAGAGGATAATTGATAAAGGAGAGACAACAAACTAAAATGCAAAATAGCCGTCTGGATTTATGTCTAACCAATCTAGATGAAAATAGCTACGAATTTTTTTACAGCATAAACACATCCACAAATATCAGAGTAAATCAAGACAGATGTGAAACGTCAATCATAGACTACATAATAGTTAGTATCCCCCTTTAGTACAAGATGCAGGAATAAACAGAGGAGCAGAAGTATTTAGTGATAATCACCTAGTGATAGCCAAAATGAGATTATTAAGGGAAGAAAAACAAAGAAAAAGGAAAGAGAAGAAAGCTACTAAACTCAACATAGAAGAACTAAATAAACCAATATTTACAAATAGAAATAATCGAATTCAGGCTGTCAAGATTTATCAGTGAAACAGATGGATCTGAAATAATATTTATCAATACTTGATGTAAATGGGGCAAATTTATAAATAAATAGTTGCTGCATCCGATTATTCTGAAGAGCATCTGGTGTAGAAATTCTAAAGGAGTGGAGGAAAGAACCCAGGCATTGGACAGGTCCCGCCCTCCACGAACCTCCTGCTGCCTTGCAGACAGGTCTTGACTGAACAAAGGCTAAGGGAGTTAACCCTGACAGAAAAAACAACCTGTTGCTTTGCAGGCTGGTCTTGAATGATTAAAGGCTAAGGAAGTTAACCTGATAGGAAAACAAGGCCCGGTAGGGGGTCTCAAGGTGGCAGCCCCACCATCTACCTAGAGGTACAAAGGGTACAGTGAGCTAACTCCCTACTTATCCAAAACAACCTGATTGATACAATGATATACCCGGCTTGAAGTTTCGAAGACGACTTTGGAAAAGAACACGGACTGTGATTTTTGGAACATGGAATGTTAGGGCTTAGGGCAATTAATGGAAAGGAGTTGGAATTAGCTGAAGAAATGGAAAAATTCAAAGTAGACATTTTGGCTATTATTACAGAAACAAAAGAAAAAAGGACAAGGAATAGAAAATGTAGGATCAAATCTAAACCTTCAGGAAGTAGATGTCAAAGATTAGACCTAGAGCAGGAGTAGGACTACTAATGCATCAAAAGGCAAGAAAAGATACTACAAATTGATTTACAAAATTGAAATTTGTAAACCCAGGAATTAATGGTTTTAGGAGATTTAAACGGTAAATATTAGAACCAAAGGAAGAGTAAATTAAATTATTAACAAGCTTATGGACCAAACTAATAGATGCCAAAAATGATATGAAAATAGATATCTTCATAAAAATGATTTACAAATAGACTGTGAAAAGTCAATTAAACTACAAACAGGAATTAATGGTTTTAGGATGGATTTAGAGTAAGCAGAGGCAGCATTTTTTAGTGATAATCACCTAGTGATAGCCAAAATGAGATTATTAACTGAAGAAAACAAACTGGCAAGGAAAGAGAAGAAAGCTACTAAACTCAAAATAGAAGAACTAAATAAACCAACAGTAAAACAGGTATACCAATCTAGGACTAGGATAAAAAGATTTATCAATGAAAGGCAGAATGGATCTGAAGGAAGCACAATAGAAGAAAAGTGGCAAACATATAAAGAAACACTCCTCAGTTGTACTGAAGAGGTCTGTGGTAGGAAACAAATTAAAGGAGATGGGAAAAGGACAGCATGGTGGAATGAGAATGTCAAGACTAAGATCAAAGAAAAGAAAGATGCCTGGAAGAAATACATGCAAACAAAGAGATCAGAGGAAAGGATAGATTACGTGAATAAAGGAACTATCACCAAAGAGGAAGTTTGGAAAGCAAAACCGGAACAATGGGAAGAGTTTGGACAGACTTCAAGAAAGCTATCAAAAGAAATCAAAATTCAAAAGCTGTTCTGGGGGGCAATGAAAAGCATGAGAAAGACCAAAGCATGCCCAATACGACAAATTAAGAACGCCAAAAGGAGAAAAGTGAAAGCAGACAGTGAAATAATGGAAACGTGGAGAATGTATTTTCAACAATTACATAATCCCTCCAGAACATATGAAACAAGGAGTACAGATCAATTATTAAGGCAAGAGTAACAAGTAATGGAGATGAGACAGCTGAAGATGTAGATATCTCAATGGAAGAACTTCAAACAGCTATAATACTAGAACTATAAGAAAGTGAAATTAGGAAAGGCCCCAGAAGCAGATCAAGTTTATCCAAAAATGATTAAAAACCAGGGGTAGAGAGGCAGACAAACTACTACATACAATATGTCAACAAGCATGGAAGTCCAAACAGGTGCCAAAAACTGGAATAAGGGAGCAGTAGTACCAATACACAAGATAGGATCAACCATGGAATGCTCAAACTATAGAGGCATAGAGGGATATCACTACTTAGCGTACCAGGAAAAGTGCATGCCAGATTCTGGAAGCAAGTAGAGGATCAGATTGAAGAACACCAGAGTGGATTTAGACCAGGAAGAAGTGTACAAGATCGCATATTTACAATTAGACAAATAATAGAAAAATTCAATGAAGGAAACATTGACTTGCACCTGTGTTTTATTGACTTAGAAAAGGCATTTGACACTGTGAGGAGGGACGAACTATGGCATTCCTTAAAAGAACACAACGAAGAGCAAAATTTAATAGAAGCCATTAAAAGTTTTTACAATAAACCAACATGTAAGACAGGGTTTATCCTAAGTCCTCTTTTTGTTTATCACATTTATGGATTCAGTCGCAAAGGCATCCTCAAACATGAAGTAAATGAAAATAGGTATGTGGAAACTCAAACCAGTAAATGTATCAATGCTTTCATTTGTGATGATTTAGTTCTGTTTGGAAAATCAGAAAGGGACCTCCAGTCAAATATCAACATAATGAATAAAATAAAAGAGGAATGAGAGTAAATGCAAAGAAAACCAAAACAATGCTAGTAAATAGGGAAGCTAAAACACAAAATCTTAAATTAGGCAGGGAGAATTTAGAACAAATTCAAAGCTACTATTACTTAGTAATGATTAACTCAGAGGGAAAACCAAGAGTTAGTAAGAGTAGAAATCAGCCAGAGAATAAAAAAAGGCAAGTGCAATATATAACCATTTAGGAAAGGCATTTGTAGGTAGTCAACTAAAACCAAAATGGCAGTATACAACAGTTTATTGTCCACTCTCCTCTGGCAGTGAAACCTGGACCTTAGACAGCAGGGAATACAGTAGAGTGCAGGCAGCCCAAATGAAATATCTAAGAAGAGTAGCAGGAAAACTAAAAGAAAAATAAAACACAACAATAAGATCAAACCAAAGCAGATAGCATAAAAACTAAGATAGAAATGAATCAACTGAGATGGTTTGGGCATGTTAACAGAATGAATGACAATAGAATAGCTAAATCAGTATAGTGCTGAAACTCAAGGTAAAAGACCAAAAGGTAGACCTTGGAGAAAGTCGGGAAGAGATATAAGAGGCATAAACGCAAAAGAAATTTGACTTCACGGAAGGGAAACAGAAAATGTCAGGAGTCAGGACAGCCTGGAGAAAGATCATTTCGGGCATCTAAAACCCATACACCGGAAGGTAGAATGGGAATTGATAAAGAAAGAAAGTAGAAATTCTGTGGGATGTCTTTTACTTGTGTCGGCATCATTTCCCTAAGAAAGCAAAGAAAGAAGCAAGAAGAAAAATACATGTAAAAGTAAAAGGGTACAGTGCATGTCGCATAAGTCGGTGATCAAGGAACCTATACCTATAGATTGACTTAAACAATCACTTGGTTACGTCCCCTGATACAACAGGATTTTCATTGTAATTAATGTAATGGTCTTTTTCTTTACTAATTACTGCCCGTGGACATGAGCTTACAATGTCACATGCATGTGTTGTTTTTTTGTGTAATAGTTATGACTAGTATCACTAGTAAGGTGAGAGTAAGACGGTGCATGCGATTAGATCTCTGGCTTCAATGTTAAACCAATCACTTATTTTGTCAAGTGCTCTGCGGATCTATTACTACTATTAATAATAGTAATATTGATACAAATGGCTGGTAGATGTTTACATCAACATCATGTTAGTTAAAATGTTAGTTGATGTAAACAGTTTTGTATTAACTAAAAAATATGTGGGGGATGGGACCGTAAAATTACATTGACTAATGCAGCTGTATTTGTTTAAAGCTGGAATTAAGAGGATACGTTTTTTGACTCGGCAAGATGAAGAGTGGAAAAAAGAAAAGAAAAATCTATCACCACCTATTCTCATATTCCACAATATAGGAAGAACAGGATTGAAAGAAAAAGAATAACAAACACAATAAAAAAGACAAAAAAACAATGCAAAGCGTACATAATTCTACAGTTCATTTATTGTGCATTTCCTCACATGCAAAAAAGTCAAAAAAAGTCATAGTTTGTCTGTAGAAGTTAACAGTCTATCTGTTGGACTTAGCAACTCTCTCCAGTTCATCTTTCCTCTTGATAGCATGTGAATTGGAGGAACCTGAAATGGAAAAGATACAAAATGAGTCTCCAATGGACACAAAAATAATATAAAGTACAAATCTCATCTCTAACAGGATTCAGATGAGAAATAAGAAAGTATATTAAAAAAAATCAATCTCAGTTCCATTCTTGACTTAAAATAGTGATGACAACGGAGAAAAAAAAGAGAGGAAAATTATCCGTGTCATGACAAACCACCCACGACCACCCCCAAACCCAGGATATTGTGTATGAAAACAAAAACTATTGTGTTCTAAATTTAAATTGACTTTCGACATGACCCTTACCTCACTGTTTGTCTTTAAATTGAATAAAAGCATAATCTTATTGACCTACCTGTGTGACAATGAGAATATTTAAATCATTTACGATTAAAAAATAGTGTACTGTCTTCTTAATTTGAAAGCCTCTTGATACCAGATCTGCTAACCTTTTGGAGATCAAAGGGCAATCTCAACTGTATGAAACCAATTTGGTAGCATTTTTACTATCTGTAATCTCAACTGTATGATTATGAAACCAATTTGGTAGCATTTTTAATATCTGTAAGCTCAACTGTACAAAACCATACCCATCCCACAAAAAATAATAATTCTAAAACATCTTTTATTTTAAATCTTCTGGTCATCCAACCTATCAATTTTCTTCATGAAGACTATAAGTAAGACCTAGATTTAGTTCTCCAGGTTCATAATACTCTACTACAGTGAAAGCCGGGTCAAAGCTCACTCACAGGGCCCTGCCTACAATAATCGACTTGCATAAAAAGTCAACTTATGTGATTTGTGTGAGTTATCCCTTTATGGTCTGAGTTGATGTGAGTTGGACTTTGTTTTTATTGAATGTTACCTCGTCCATCATATGCCATGAGCCTAGATGAATTAGAGGAAACAGCAAAATGAAAGAAAAATAAGAATAAGGGAAGAAGTAGAACCTACCACTAACACCCACAATTTAGACTCCAGGCTCAGATAATATCAGATACGCCTAAATCAAAGTAGCTTCACTTCCTTAGTTCAAGCCCTAAACTAAAGAAGGTGAGAATAACGCTAAAATAATAATAGATCTAGCACTGAAATAATACTAACACGTGACCATGAATTCTTTATATATATATATATATATATATATATATATATATATATATATATATATATATATATATATATATATATATATATATATATATATATATATATATATATATAAAGGAAAGAAATAATTTTGACTCCAATAAGATGTTTATCCTCATTTGACAACATGGTTTCTTTTAAGATTTCCCCAGATATTTGATAGCCTTATCATTCCTCAAAACATACGCACAGCCAAAAACTGAAAAAAAGATAGCAGAACCAGACAAGATCAATAAAGTACAAAAGAGTGTCTGAATGGAGCAAACGTGCGTGAAGAGGTGCCTGCATCAATGTGTGATGTGCATGTTCCACACCTGTAATGAAGGAAAGCGAAAGAGAGATAGGTATACATGCTGGTCTGCTTATTAGTAAGCCATCTCTTCTTTCAACTTCAAAATACAACATTGGAATTTGGTAAAATTGGAAAAAGATTTACAGGTATGATTATAAAACATGCCCCATTCCTATCTCAGAATCAGAGTTGGTCAAAATGAAGGATAGGTAGTAACGCACTATTTGCAATGTATTAAAAAAACAAAAAACAAACCAAAACAATTATGTGATTTTATGTCAAACACAGCAAGAAGGTATCACAATACTTTAATTTCAACATTCAAGAATTGTCAGACAAGCATAGATGACAAGGTGATGATTCAACGTCAAAAAACGTATCTGCATTTCCCCAGTATCAGTAGTTGTTTATGACGAATGTAAATTTACTTTTTCCCGATGCCTGTCCCCAAAACATACTTTTCAGTGATTTTCCCAACTTGGAAACTGTTTTCCCTGATGTATGGGAGCTCTGTTCTAAACATTTTAAACAGTTCCAGCTACTGGCACAGTTTAAGAAATAGTAAGTACAAGGCTGCCTGACAGGAATGAGTTAATACTACTGTTAGATGTGTTTGTTCAAGATTCTATTTTAGTGTATAAAACATGTCACAGGATATTTTTCGATGCATAATGATTGCATTCTAGAATTACAATTCAGTACAATTCATAAATATGAATATTATGTCCTAGCTGAAATGCTACGATGATTCGCTCTAGAATTACCACGTCATTTTGCCAGATATATATCATACTACAGTGCAATCCCCCGATAGCGACATGGATCCCTGGTCCTGTTTTTTGTGTGCTATATATCATTAGTAAAAAAAAACTCTGAATAGCGACGTGAAACCTCCCAATAACGACATAAGTCTAGCCGTAAACACTACATTTGACATGAAAATTTGATCAATATTGACAAAATTGAGACATACTCTTAGCAATGAAAACACTTTTTTTTTCGGCCAATGAGGTGTGAGATTATTTCTCCATCTCTGAGGGTACCAAGGCCGTGACAACCAGCTAGTAAACCCATCTGCTGGCTCTACCAACCCCACCCCCAACACACCGGCCCTTTTCAGGGGCCCCACCACATCTTCCCAATTGACTAGCCTCACTCGTAACCCCTTCGAAAAAATTCTGAATAACGACATCCCCCGATAACGACATGATTGTTCGGTCCCGAGCGATGTCGTTATCAGGATTGCACTAAATTATGTCAAATATTAAATGCTCCATGACCATGAAATTCTGAAATAAATTCCATTACTGCACGTCTATATTGTTCTTTGGTCTGAAGATCACTGGTACTGGGTTCTACAATAATTGTAAAATCATAAAATGAGCACTGGTACCAAACTCTTCATCTTTTTTAAAGAGTGAAACAAATGTCTACGCTTTAGAAATGTTTATTACCTTTGCAGCATTAATAAGCTCGTCGGCCAAACACTCAGCAATAGTTTTGATGTTTCTGAAAGAAGCCTCACGGGCCCCAGTGCAGAGAAGCCAAATAGCTTGGTTGACTCTTCTCAATGGTGACACATCAACAGCCTGACGACGGACAGTTCCGGCACGTCCAATACGGGTAGAATCTTCACGTGGTCCACCATTGATGATAGCATTGTGAGAACTTGCAGCGATTCTGAAAACAGAAATAAAAATAAAAAACTATGCTTGTCAACATTTAAAATCATTTTCATAACACGGTAAAAACTAAATTCTTCCAGCCTTTCCCAAAAAGTTGCGCAGTGAGTTTGGTACCAAAAGGTTATTTTCTGTCCTTTGCATTTTCGATTACAACGATCATTTATCTACAAGTTCAAGACAAAAAAAATGTCCATCTGACGTATAATTAATTTTTTTAAAGATATTTTGAAGGCAGAGGTAGGTAAAAACAATCAAAATCTTTGGCGTAAATTACCCACACACTGACCAAGAAGATGGCAGTAAAAACCC
The DNA here is from genome assembly GCA_037039925.1 of Doris montereyensis. Taxonomy (NCBI): domain Eukaryota; kingdom Metazoa; phylum Mollusca; class Gastropoda; order Nudibranchia; family Dorididae; genus Doris; species Doris montereyensis. Next base: position 35,342 of record JAXRKP010000115.1, read on the forward strand.
GCATTTTGATGTTTAATCGCCAAATGGGACAATACTGAGTTGACATTGTTTCTGCCGACACCGATCGTCGCAAAAACCCCATCGCTGTGTGGTGTAAGAGGAGCGTTTGTTTTGTGTTATTTTCTTTTGATTTTTTTTTACTTGCATTTTCTCGAAATGTAGTTTTTCCACACTAAAATTCTATCTCCTCCGCTTGGTAATAAAAATGCCGCTTTTTGTACATTCACGATATAAAGTATTGTTCAAAAATTCATTTTTTTATATCCAAAATATTAATATAAAAAAAAACTCAACGTCACTCTTTAGATGTTGAATGGAAAAGACGATCTACACAGGTTTTGAGTGAATTTATTCATGAGGGAGGAGATTGATTTTGAAAATTGGGTCAAAATCCAAGATGGCAGCCTTTTCTCATGGATGCTACAAACTTTTCAATGATATAGGATGATTGTATTTTGACAGTTACTCATGTACATACTAAAAGCAAAAACCTTAACTCAAAAGCACAAAAACATCACTTAAATGTCCGATATGTTTTTAAATAAGCAAAAAAAAAAAAAAAAAAAAGATTTTTATTCTAAACAAGCTGATAAGAGGTATCCAGATCAGCAGTTAAAATGAAATCTTTATTATAGGTGGAACCTATGAGTAATTAAGAAAAGAAATATAGATCTGACAGTCACATATATAATATACACAAATTATGAAAAATGCATCAACTGCCCATCACATTGTATTCAACCAAATCACACAGCGCAATAAATAGAACACTGAACGCATCAACACAATGTAGTTCATTCTAGAACACTATTGTGTTGTGTCTTCATCTGTTAAAAGATGGGGATTCTTGTGATACGAAAATAAAAATCTCAGACATGGCGCATTGACCGCTTTTTTGAAGGATAGCGCATAGACGACTTTACTCTATACTAATAAGGTCCTCTGGAACAAAAGAATTTAACCTTGAAATTCCCTAAATTTGATTGGCATGTTTAGCACCTACCATAGAAAATAAACAGACGGTTAAAATCAAACATGTATGACACTTTGAAACATGATTAAGTACACTTACATCCCGGTCAGCAAATGGATGATTTCAAAGCAGTGTTTGACAATTCTGACTGCCTTCAGTTTCTTTCCATTGTTGCGGCCATGCATCATCAAGCTACAAGACAAACGCTCCACAATAGGGCACATAGCCTTACGAATCTCTTGACTTGGTAGCGGCCAGCGGAGTGAGGGATGTACTTGGCATATTTCTCTTTCACTGCAATGTAGTCCTGAATATAACAAACAATTTAAAAATCAATGCACTGCTTTGCCATTTTCAATCTTGTAATATCTTGTTTTTTTTAATATACTGAAATTTTAAAAGGTGTTGAGATATTGAATGAAGGACAGGCAATTAAAGGCAGGAAAAAGTACAATTGAGAAATGTCTCAAAGCATATCAATGAAAAACAGCACACACAAAATTTTAAAAAAGTTTTTTCATGCAATTGGGATATTTTTTATCAAACTTTGCACTAACAAACAAAATTTACGCTTTAACTGGAATAAATTAGAGGGAACATTGTTGTTGGCCCTAGTCAACATGAGACTGAAAAGGAGTGATAACATGCCCATTCAAATATTAAACGTAAATACACAATATTTACTTACATTTCTATGGTTTCAAACAAACTAGGACTTTAGGAGGCACATAAACAATTACAAATAGGATGTTAAATTTTGAGTCCAATCCAGCCTTAAACTTATAAATAATGTATTTGTTTCTTATCTGAAGCTACAAAAACCACAACTTGCAGGGACAATCTCAAACTTTCCCATTTGTTTTATGAATCATATACATAGCTGTCCCCTTTTCAACCTCAAAAACAACCTGAACTAATTTTGACGTGCAAGACGGCCTGTAATATTCTAGAAATTTTGAATAGACACTCTTTACTTAGGTAAAAATATCCCAAAAAAACTTGCCTTTTGGCAAATTGTGACGGTATATTATGAAAGGCATCTTCGGACTTTTACCACAAATCTGCCTTTAACTAGTGGTTTCTTAACTTTAAAAATGTAATCAACCTCAAATAACTACTTTTCAAGGTAAATAAAGACTTACAAACTAAGAGGAAAAAAAAAACATGTACTAAATACACATTTGTGTATCGGTTGGCATTTATGCATACATAATGGCTCTGATGGTCTTTAGGAAATTCAAACTCACAGTTAAGGAGATGTCGCTGACTTGTACATCATCTGTAGACCATTTACCAAAAGTTTCACTTCTGGAAGTTCAGCAACAATTGCTGGGGCCACCACGGGGCGAGCTTCATTTTCAAAGTCGTCAGCCATGCTTGAAATTTATGTGATCTACTTTCTGGGAAAATAAATAAATAAAATTACATATTGAACTTGCATTACCTGAAAATTGAGACAGGTGAACAAAAACTATCAATTTTTTTATCAGTTCCTATTCTTCTTTCCGATGTATGGGTAAAGATGCCGGAAATAATCCTTCTACAGGCAACCCTATCTTGACATTTTCTGTTTCCTTCCGTGAAAGTTAATTTTTTGTTTGCTTAAGATGGCTTTTTAAATATTTTCTTCCACTTTCTCTGCCTTTTGGTGTTAGCATTGTATACTGATTTAGCTATTCTCTTTGTATTCATTCAGTTTACATACCCAAATCATCTCAGTTGATTTATCTCTATCTTTAGTTTTTATGCCATCTGCTTTGGTTTGATCTCTTATTGTGTTTCTGATTTTCTCTCCTACCTCTGTTCTTAGATCTATTTCATCTCAGCTGCCTGTACTCTAATGTATTCTCTACTCTGTGTAAGGTCTAGGTTTCACTGCCACAGAGGAGAGGACAATAAAGCGTGTTGTATACTGCCATTTCGATTTTTGTTGACAATTTGAATCTCCATTAGAGACCCTATCTTACTATCTAATATTAACCCTGTTATGACCAGAAAATGCCAGGAAGGATGGATTAAGAGAGGCCTGAATATTCTGCATCCTCGTTACCTTCTGTCTTACTCATCCCCTTTAAAAATAATGCTTTCTGATTGATTAACCATTTATAAACAAGAAAAAAAAGACGCTTTCGGGCTCATCAACTTACACCAATAGGCACCTAGTTGAATCTATTTCAAAAGGAATGTGGCCATTATTATCTTTGCCTCTGGCAACTGGTAGTAATGATGCTAACAGTATAAATAATATAGGCTATGAATGTGGCGTGATTATACAAGTTTCATTTATTGGTAACACCTATTGTAAAATGGAATGATCCATGATTGCTAGAGGGGTATATGTGAACTTGTCTGTTTCAAGAGTGTGTGTGACTGAGTTAATAATAAGAATGTGTGTTTGCACAAATACATAATTGGTTTTGAGACCTTCCAAGTCAAACAGGACATCAGTTTTTAACTCAGAGGCGCACAGGCCCAATATTTAGGGTCAGACACTAAGGCTTCTTGAATGGTAATTTCCACTTTCCTTAAATGGTTTATGGTGTGGTTTGACAGTTTGAACAATGATTTCACGTTTACAGATAAAAAACCTAATAAACTATTAAAACATGTAGGCATATTTTCTGAAAATGAAACAATAGGGTGTCCGGCACAAATTCAACTGAAAATTTCCTACCTCAACACAAAAAATCATACATAGGAAATGAAATACTCTCCGGCGCCAGAAATGGAGAACAATGTAAATATTTCCAATTTCAATGCATTATAAATTGTTAATTCAAATCATAAGTGAATGACTTTCTAGTGCATCTCAATTAAATGAAAAGTGACACACTTCTTTAATGTTTCACTTTGGATTAATAATATTTCAGCACTTGTCCACATTTCTGAAGTTTTAAAACTAAATTCTGATAGCTGATAGATCTACCCCTATCATTTCACAAAACATGCAAACAGTGCAAAAATGTTGGGTTTTTTTATTATCTCCTTTCGAAAAATAAATCAAACACAAGAGTGACAATATAGCCACACACACACAAATACTCAGTCTACCAAGGAAAAAATGAAGTTTGGAAGGCTTTTTCTATAACTTGATTGAACTCTGCCAATCATAAATCTTCATCTGTTCTACTTTTAGCCACCACCACCCCAGCCTCTTTCTTTCTCAGGATCAAAAACTTAACTTTTATACATTTCGCACCTTCAGTGTAAAGTGTTGCCTTGGTTGATACTTCCTTTCATTCATTCTCCATCATTTCTTCTTTCTTGACCCAGTGAGATATAGATCTAGTCTTATAGTTATCCTATTTTTTCGTTCTTGTTTCCCATGCTCACACCTCTCTCCCTGCCTTTTTTTTCTCTCTATTTCCTTCTCACCTTTTATTACTTACTTATTTTCATATTTTTATTTCATTCTAGAGTCTAGATCTGAACTTTCCATTCTCGCTCATTCTTCACATCCCGCTCTACTACATTTCTTATCATCACTGTCTTTTTCTTTCTTTCTGTTTTTCTTCTGACATCCCATTGTGTGATGTCTGAGGTAGTCACTTAGATCTAGATATTTCTCATTTGTTGTCTGACGAAAGGTTATACCCTAAACGTCACGTGTCCGTTCTGTCTTTACTAGTGGAGTTGTCACTTTTTGTCATATTTCACCTTTGACTTCACTCCACTGTGGCTCCGTATTATTCACTGTAGTGGAAGACATTCGTTAAATCTTTCTTTCTCTTCCGATTTTCAAAGGATTTCCCTGATGCCAGAACCCTGTTTTTACTACATGAACCCTATTTCCTACCCAAGACATCAATTTCGACCAGAGTATGAAAAATCCGACACATTTCCGACCTTGCTGGACATCCTGGATGAATTCATATTGATGTTAATTTTTGTTCAGAAAAAAGCAACCGAAAATAAAGACTAAACAATAGCAGAGAAAGCTGTGCAATCAACTTTGGCTTGAGCGACCAGTGTGTTGACCGAGAAAGTGTCACATTGTGAATGATAGCGAGGCCACCAGAAAAGCTACTGAGCTTAAAATAAATTGTAATCTGATTGGCTGTTGAACTATGAACAAAGGTCAAACCTACGTCATAAACCCTTTAAGGAAAAGAAAATTCCATTCTAGGGCTAGCGCGCTTCGGGCGAACCGTGACACACCCTAAATAGACCGGCACTCTTCTTGGGTTAAAACAAGAACAAAACCCAACTCTCATATTTCCAAGTCAGTCGGTTCTCCATTATAACTCCGCTTTGGCATCCCCACTGCTGAGCCTATGATCAGCGGTGCTAATCTGGGAATAAAGATAGCAAGACTGACTTGCTAAGTTACTGACTTGGAAACACACATTGTCACTCATTGTGAGTGACATAGATCTAGATTATCTAGATCTATGCGTGAGCGGTGAGGGAGAGAATATCGAGTTGAACTTGAGGTTGTAATCGTAATTTGTGTGAAATGTTGTCAGTTGCTAAAGCAAAGTGCTATTATTCCCTAGAATCTAGAATAAGAATGAGCGCTCGGCTCTGGCTAGAAATCTAGAATCTAGATCTACTCTAGCAAATAAGCTGCTTTAGATTTAGAATCTAGACATCTAGATTCTCTAGATCTAGTGGGGATAGTTTGAGTAGTTATGTTCACTTGCAATTGAATATCGCTAACTGGTTAGCCCAAGTATGAAAACCCTCGCTCCAAACATGTGTCGAGTTTATGAGTCCAGTCAAGATGTCCTCTCATGGCAAATCATAGGCAATAGCATAACATGATGCATGTCTATCGATAATTGGTTCATTCCATGAATACTGCAGAGGATCTCCGTGAAAAGAGTACGCAGCATAAATTGGAGACCATTTGATTACCAATATACAAGGTGGTTATTATCAGATTAAATACTCCTAAAACTGAAAACCATACGTCTTTTTTACTTTAATACAATAAAGAAACAACACGAGGTTTTCCTATCCTACCTCTTACCCGAAAGATCACCACATGAAAAAAGGCCGATGATGTTCTACTTCCGTTTGAGAAACGTGCACTGTACCCAACACTCCGCAATACACACAAACCTACCGACAATAACCGAAAAAGTTATACATGTACAACACACGTGACATTGTCATCTGCTTCTTCATCTTCTTCCTTCCAAAACTGTAACTTCATCGTGAAGACTCAACAGCGTTGCCCATTATTTTGTGAATTTATAATGTCTTTAGGGATGTATATTTATATACGTTTTTCATATAACGGTCTGGATGTAAATATTGTTCTTATACTACCCGGCTACCCGGTATATAAAACTGTTATTCAAGCTATACTGGAATATGGAATATGCATAATGATATGGATCCCCTTATTTAAACGGCAATCAGCTCCTTTAGGAAAAGTAGGCCCTACATAAAAGAGTGTCAAGATTATTAAAAGAATTAGAACATAGTACTGTAATATTATGTCATATGATGAAAGATTGAAATTCCTTCGACTCCCCTCTCTAAAATACAGAAGAAAACTGGGGGGGGGGGGGGGGGGGCTCATCCAAGTGTATTATAAAACTGTTCATGATATAGGTAATCTTGATTATAAATCCTTTTTTCAACTATTCTTACGTACAGTTTACTCGGAGAGAGAGATTCAAAATGCATGTATATGTTACAGGAAGTTCTACCTCTAGACATAACATGGAACAATTTACAGTTCAAAACAAACAAAAAATAAAAAAAGTACCAATTCTTTTAAGAATGTCATTGATAAGGAGCTCTATAATTTAAAATATTTGTATGATGAATGAATGTGCATTGTTCTTATCGATTGCTGTATGTTCAATCATGTTTAAAATTCCATGATCATGATTGTATTAAGAAATAGATCTATGGGGCATTTAAAGGCCAAATGACCTATCTAGCCCCTGACACGAAATGATGTGATGTTGTTCCAGTGCCTCGATGTTGATGGTAAAAAATGAGGGAAGGTTTGCGTCTATTCTTAGTGTGAGATCTTAAATGTGGATGATTTTCTTTCATCTGGTTGTATGTTACCGAGCGACATCAGAGATAGGTAATTTAATCCTTTGAAAAATATTACATGTATCAGTTTGTCTCTTTATGTTCTTTCATAACGCGGCTCTAGTTTTAGTTGTTTGTTGGTACCGGTATTTATTGTTTTCTTATACATGTAGTTGTTTTGCTGTATAAATTGTATCGCTCTCTATTGGATCTTTTCTGTTTCCTGAATTTTCGTTTTATGATGTGGGTCCCAGATTGTACAGTCGTACTCCATATTTGGTCTCATTTTGTAGCATTTCATTTTTGATTGATATCATGGTTGCAATCGCATATATCTACGTTTCTTCTGAGAAATCCAAGGGTTAGATTTGCATTCTTTGTGTACTGGGGGGGGGGGGGGTATGTTCATTATGTGACCCTTCCATGTGAGTCATCAATGCTAACCTCTAAATATTTAGGTTTGTTATCGTCATAAAGTGTGATGTCGTGGATTGTGGATTTTGATGGGACTTTGATTATTTTGTTTGTGATTTTCAACACTTAACACTTCTTGTGATGACATTCCATACCATTTTCTCTCTCCGACTGTTGGTCAGTTGGAGTTGGAATCGTTTCAGGTCTACTTGAAGTGTTTATGTAGGCTTACGTTGTTTACTTTTATCGTTCCTATTCTACCTTCTGATGAATGGGTTTAGATGCCCGTAATGATCTTTCTCCGGGCTACCCTATGTTGACATTTTCTTTTTCTTTCAGTGTCTTGTTAATTGTTTTTGCTTTCGTGCAGTGGTTCTAAACCTTGTTGAAGTTTTACCAAACTCCGCAAGTTCCCTACATGCATTCACTGAACCCTTCGGACACACACATTGACTTGCACCGAATTCCTGACACTGACTCACCGAACCCTTGGGGTTTGATCGAACCCAGGCTAGTTAATAATAGCTTATGGACCAAACGAAGACGCAACTAAAGAAGAAAAAGATATCTTCGAAAACGATTTACAAATAGCTGGGCAGGGAAAATATAGAACAAGTTCGAAGCCACAATTACCTAGGAGTAACGATTAACTCAGAGGGAAAACTAAGAGAAGAAATCAGCCAGATAATCAAAAAGGCAAGTGCAATATATAACCATCTAGGAAAGGTATTGGTAGGTAAACAAGAATTGTCAACTAAAACCAAAATGGCAGTATACAATACAGTTTATTGTCCTACTCTTCTCTATGGCAGCGAAACCTGGACCCTAGACAGTAGAGAATACAGTAGAGTACAGACAGCTGAAATGAAATATCTAAGAAGAGTAGTAGGGAAAACTAAAAGAGACTAAATCAGAAACACAACAATAAGAGATCAAACCAAGACACATTCAAATAGGTTAAATATCAATTGTATTCAGGTTGTTTCAGATTATAGACTGGAGATCAGAAATCATTTTCTTAAAGTAAATTCTTTCATGTTCTGTCAACTAGTAGAACTAGATATAAATGGAAGAACAAACGCAAAATCACAATCAATTGATGTTAACAAGTCGCTGGACATCCAGATTAAGGACATAGCTGTCCACACAATCAACAGGAAAACACAAAATGCTAGCCTTAACACAACCCAGACTCTGGAACCTGTCCACCACAATAACCCTATTTCTTCTACACCGAGGGGAATTTTCTGCTTTTGTTTCATTTTCTGTTAACAAATACGACCTTAACACAATATGGGACTACCCTACAAACGATCTTTTTGTTGTTGTTGATCAACGATCGATTTTGTCTACTAATTTGTGACTGTTTGTTTCTGGTTCTTTATTTTCTGTGTGTTGATACTCTTTTTATCTAAAGGAAAGATAATTTATTCTGTATAATTAACATTGATTTTAACTTTTTTATTTTCTATTTAATTACCTTCGTTCTCTCGGTCCCTCTATATCTCCTTCCCTCTCTCCTTTCCCTTTTCTCTCTATGTCTATATTTCTCTTCCTGAAGGGGAAGAGGGAGAGGGGGAGGGGGAGAGGAAGAGGGGGAACGAGGAGGGGAGGGAGAGAGAGGGGGAGAGGGGAGAGAGGGGGAGGGAAGGAGAGGGGGAGAGATGTAAATCTTCGTGTCACCCAATGTGCTAAATATATATAATTTATGTTTTAAAATGAAACCGGAAGAGGGAATTGATGAGGGGGGGGGGGGGGGGCATTTAATTTAATTTTTCTTCGATGTTCTGTAAAGTAAGTTTTTTAACATACTTTTCTATTCTTAGATAGTACTGAGAATTATAATATGTATACCTGAGCGCGTGAAATTATAATTATCGATAGTACCACGGACAAGGCGAACATCCACTCAAATACACACACACACACACACACATATATATATATATATATATATATATATATATATATATATATATATATATATATATATATATATATATATATATCTTTCTATCCATCTAATAATAATAATAATACTAAACACTTATAGAGCGCTTAATCCCCTAAAAAAGAGGCTCCAAGCGCTTTACAATAATTATATTAAACATCCATAAATTACGCATATATCATGTAGTACATAGTAAAAACATTGATACAAATCATAGTCATTTATGGTTAAAAATTAGATTACATCTTAAAATATAAAGGCATTGAAACCAAAGACTAGAATTACATGAATTACATGACTGCAATTAAACATATGGCATAGAACTAATTAGTTGATTTAGAAATACTAAGGTTACATGAGACATCAATCAACATGTTGTCCATCGATATATACATAACATATACATATATATATATATATATATATATATATATATATATATATATATATATATATATATATATATATATATATATATATATATACATACATATACACATACATACATACATATATCTATCTATCTATCTATCTATCTATCTATCTATCTATCTATCTATCTATCTATCTATCTATCTATCTATCCATCTATCTATCTATCTATCTATCTATCTATCTATCTATCTATCTATCTATCTATCTTTATATCTATCTATATATCTATCTATCTATCTATCTATATATCTATCGATATATATATATATATATATATATATATATATATATATATATATATATATATATATATATATGTCTATCTATCTCTTCCTCCCTCCCTCCCCCTATCCCCCTATCTATATCTCTTTCCTTGTAAGTCTTTTGTTCTATCTCAATATTTGTTTGTTACTTGTCTGTCCATGTCTCTGTATGTCTGTTTGTATATGTATGTATCCATCAGTCGGTTTCTCTTCCGCTCTCACTGCTGTTACAAAATCATCATGAATAGCTAAGTGTGGTTAATATCATTGCTCGAACTAGATTTATCCCACACTTTGGTGAAATTAATGTGAAAATATAAACAACAATGATGATAATGATGTTCTGAATACACCAATGTACAGAATTGTGATGGATAATTAACTCACTGAAAACAAACAAAAAACAAGGCATTGTGTGCTTGTACAAACACAGTCGCTGTGAGCGTTTGAATGAGAGGATGTAGTCTCGTGTGTTGGGGGAATTTCTTTTTCTTTTTCATTTTTAAAACACACTGATGCCAACAGCGTAACTGTGTCAATCAATAGTAACATCTTTATTCTGTAAAATTAGAATGGTTCACTGTGTACATCCAACTTTCTGTGACGACACGCGTACAGTACTCGCGTGCACACTTTGTCCAGATGTCACAATGCAGTCGCCTTTGAGGGTTGGTGAGTACTTTTTTAAAAATTATTGTAGTTCCAATGTCGATTTGACAAAGCTGTCGATTCATAAATATTCGGCTCTTGACAGTGAGATGTAATCTGATCTGCCCTCTTTCACCCCACACTTACGACTTGTTCAATAGTGGACTCGTCTGATAGTAATAAAACCCCAGTCCCAACACTCAGCGCGATGTATCCTCGTTCGCATTCTTTCTGTGCTGTCTGGAGGAGAACACATCGCTTTTGGTTTGTTTGAACTTTTTTACTTTGCTTTTCTCTCTTATTCAGTGCTGAGCTGTGACCAGTTCATTGTGTGTTTTAAGTAACTTAAAGGTTTCTTTTTAATTTTCTGCTCGTCCTCATAATCATTGGAGCCCGTGTGTATTTGAGTGAATGTTAGCCTTTCTCCGTGGTACTATCGATAATTATAATTTCACGCGCTCAAGCATACACATTATAATTATCTGAACTATTTAAGAATAGAAAAGTATGTCAAAAAGCTTACTGTTCAGGACATCGAAGAAAAATTAAATTAAAATGCCCCCCCCTCACCCCCTTATCCATTCCCTCTTCCGGTCTCATTTTTAAACAAATATATATTTAGCATTGAGTGTGCCGATGATTTACACTTAAGAAAGGTTCATTTTAAATGAAAGCAATAAAAAGAATATCGATAGTAGATAAGGCGAAATATGACAATAAGTGACAACTCCACTAATAAAGACAGAACACACACGTGACGTTTCGGGTATAACCCTTCGTCATACAACAAACGAGAAATATCTAGAATCTACATCTAAGTACTAGATCTACCTCGGGCATCACACAATGTGATATCAGAGGAAAAAAACAGGAAGGAGAAAGAAAGAAAGAGAAAGACAGTGATGATAAGAAACGTAGCAGAGCAGGGTGTGAAGAATGAGCGAGAGTGGAAGGTGCAGATCTAGAATGAAATAAAAATATGAAAATAAGTAAGTGATAAAAGGTGAGAAGGAAACAGTGAGAAGAGAGAGAGATAGAGAGAGAGAGAGAGATAAGAATAGAGACTAGAGAGAGAGAGAGAGAGACTCTCAAGAGAGAGAGAGAGAGAGAGAGAGAGAGAGAGAGAGAGAGAGAGAGAGAGAGAGAGAGAGAGAGAGAGAGAGAGAGAGAGAGAGAGAGAGAGAGAGAGAGAGAGAGGGGAGAGAGAAAGGAAAAGGGAGAGAGAGACGTGTGAGTATGGGAAACAAGAACGAAAAAATAGGATAAACATAAGACTAGATCTATATCTCACTGGGTCTAGAAAGAAGAAATGTAGTAGTAGTAGTAGTAGTAGTAGTAGTGGAAATAGTAGTAGTAGTAGTAGTAGTAGTAGTAGTAGTAGTAGTAGTGTAGGGACTATTATCTAGGCATCAATGGCCTTTATACGTCCCATCGTTGATTTTTGGGATTTTTTGTCATTCGGTTTTTATGTAATTATCCTTTAATCGAAAAATATGAATAGTTCCTTAAATCTTGGTGACAGATCCAGTGAATTTTTGAAGGAGTTAGTGTTTTTGGAATTTATCATATCAGGATCAAGATCATTCCATAGTTTGGTAATGCGTTGACTGAAACAGTTTCTTCTTAGATTAGTGTTAGTTTGCTTGTGGTATATCTTGTTTCCGACGTTCCTTGTGCTAGAATATGTTAGGTTTGTAAAGAAGGTGTCCCAATTTAGATCAATTATTCCATTGTAGATCTTGTAAGCCTCAATCAGGTCTCCCCTGATCCTTCTGCCATACAGGGAATGAAGGTTCAGATATGTGAGTCTCTGGTCGTATGGTAATATACGACATTCTTTCATAGTTTGGCTGCCTGCGTTGTACTCTTTCTATGGCCACGGATTGTCTTTTGTAAATAGGATACCATATGACGTTACCGTACTCGAGATGGGGGCGTACAAGGGCTTTGTATAACATTAGGAACACTTCTCTGTTGAGATGGATAAAGGATCTTTTAATAATTCCAATCATGCGATTTGCCTTATTTATTGATGCATTTATGTGTCTGTCGAAGGTCATTTTCGGATCAAAGATTACCCCGAGATCTTTCTCCTCATCTGTTGATGAAATGCGCATCTCTTCGGTCTCAATCATCATTGTATATGCCGTCTGGGGGTTGTTTTTCCTAAGTGCATTATACTGCATTTTTTAACATTAAAAAATAGTTGCCACTTTTCGGTCAGCTTTGTAATTTGGTGAGGTCCTCTTGAATAACTTGGTGTTCTGTTGCTTTTGTATAAAGTTTGGTATCATCTGCGAAGATCTTACATGATGATTTGATTTCCTGAGGTAAGTCGTTTATAAAGATAGTAAATAGAATAGGTCCAAGTATGCTGCCTTGGGGTATACCGCTGAGGACTTCAGATTCTGAGCAATTTAACAAGGCCCACTCTCACATGTTGAAGTCGCTTTGACAGGAAATCCTAACCCAACTCAAAACCTGGCCTGTAATACCATAGGCTTCCATTTTGCAAAGCAGTCTTTTGTGCGGAACACTATCAAAGGCCTTCTTGAAGTCAAGGTATACGATGTCAACCGGATGACCATCATCTAATAATTTTGTCAGGTCTTCCATAACTTCCATAAGTTGAGACATACAAGATCTTTTTGTACGAAATCCGTGCTGGCAACTTGCGAATAAACTGTTGTCAATGAAGTAGGATGAGATGGAGTCTCTGTAAAAGGATTCCATAACCTTGCATACTATACTAGTAAGGCTGACTGGGCGGTAGTTCCCTGGTTCCGATCTGTCCCCCTTTCTTAAATATAGCGGTGACTTCTGCTTTCTTCCAATCTGATGGGACAGTTCCAGTTTCAGTTGACTTGTTGAAAAGGATGCTTAATGGTAAGGCCCAGTTCCCCAGACAATTCCTTCAGTACTCTTGGTGGTATTTTGTCGGGACCTTGGGCTTTAGATATGTTGAGGTTGCTTAGTTTATCCTCGACCGCCTTTGGAGTAATATGAATTTCGCACAATGAGGCTCCCCAGAAAGACAGCTTTCTACTAGGTCGGGCATGACTTCAAGATTTTCTTTGGTAAAGACGCTTGAAAAAGGAATTTAGTGTGTCTGCTTTTTCCTTTTCGAAGTAGCTAATGTGTCCCCGGATTTAAGCGTGCTTATGCCACTTTTACTTTTAGTTCTCTCTTGAACATACTTCCAGAACTTTTTAGGGCTTTGCTTGACGTCCTTGGCAATGAGACTCTCTCGGTATTTTTGCAGCTTTGATCATGGAGTTACATTTGTTTCGTGTACTTCTGTACTTGTTAAAGTCTTCGGCGAGTTTGTGTTTGAGAACCTCTTGTAGGTGTTTGTACTTTTCTTCAGCACTTTGATTAGGGTGGTTGTCATCCATGAGGTCTTTGTCTTTTGTTATTGTTAATAACTGTTTTAGGTATATGTTTTTCAATGGTTGAAAGAAGTTGTTTGTGTATGGTTTCCCATAAGACATTAACTTCCAGTTCATATAAGTCTTCCGAGCATTCAGCATAAAAATCCTTGAGTGATTGTCTCATTGAGTTAAAGTCACCTCTCTTGATATTATAAGCGCTATAACTGGTAGATTTTGATTTGGATCTCGGTATGTAAAGTTCGAAGGCTAGCATGTCGTGATCACTTTTCCCAAGGGGGTCTAGATGATGTATGTTGGATGTCAGTTGCTCGTCGTTCACTAGGATCAAGGTCAGCAGGGCTGGTCTTTGTCCTTCTCTATGCCTTGTTGTCGATTTTACTGTTTGGATGAGGAAGGCATCACGAATATTTTCTATAAAGGTCTCGTTGAGTTGGCCAGTCCATTCACCCTGCCAAGATGCATTTGGAAAGTTAAAATCACCCATTAGACAAATCCTTTAAAATGCAAGGAACTGTTAGGCTACTTTAAATCCAATGTGGAAAGAATCCTCTCCTCGAAACCTGAATCGGATAATTCTGTGCATTCTGTTGCATTCAGTTCCTTTTGAGGTATAATGCAACTCCCCGTTTGGAGTTGTTCAAAAACATATCATAGTTTGGGATGCTGTATTCATGGTCCGGGATGGGATAAGATGGGTTCTTTGGTTTAATCTCAGTCAGTCCAATTAATTGTGGATCTAGGATCTCAATTCTTGAAGTGAGTTCATCTTTTTTATTCAAAAGGCAATCAACATTAGAGTACAGTGTAATACACGAGTCAAAGGAACTAACAAAAGGGGACTCAAAAACAAAGTTGGAATCAATAAAAACTGGATCTGGGTCTGTACAATTATTTACAATTTTGCTGTCTATCCGTCACTGGCTGTCTTCAGGCGGCCCAGGGGCAGCCTGGGTGTCGGCGACTTTAGGTTCAGTGAATTTCTTCTGCAGGATCTTTCCCTCCCTGTAGCTCAGGAATATGTCTGTCTCGCCATTTTCTCTTCTTTCCTTCAGTTCTTCTCTCAGTTTTCTCTGTTTTCTCTCTCTTTGGGGGTGTTGTCGTCATTTATGTAGATCCGCTCATTAACCGGTACACTCTTCTTGTTTATGTTCCTTCCATTTCTGAGAATTGTTGCTTTGGTTTCACTCGTTTTGACATTCATTTTGATTGGTCGAGGGCGTACCTTTGATCCTACCTTCACAGCTCCAAGTCTGATAGGGTTGTCGATCTCCTGGATGTTGATATCACCGTCTTCTACAGACGATTTGATTATATTTCTCACTCTTCTTTTGTCTTCCTCTCTTCTCTCATCTGCTGTTCCTTCCGTTTCTGGTAGGTTGGACACGATGATGTTCAATATTCTTTTTCCCTCTCCTCCTTTTCCTTCATGTACTCCTCCACCTTTGTCTCTATTTTCTCCTCAATCCTTCTGTCGATGCTCTCTGGTGAGCAGGCTTGCTGTGCGGATTCCATGGTGTTCATCCTGCTGGTTATATTTTCGAACATCTTCAGCATACAGTCGATCTTGGTTTCCATACGGGTTTGCGCGACTGGCCTGTCACTCACCCGGCAGTTAGGGCAGAGCCATATAAGGAAATCTCCTCCACCCTTTAAACATTCAAGTTGGCGTTTGGTGAGAGCCGAGCATTTGAAGTGACTCCATAATTTGCAGCCATGACATTCTATTGCTTCAGAGTTGTCTTCTTCCAGCGCCTCATCGCAGACTATGCACACCCATGGTGCTTCCTGAGCAATGGCTTTTTTGGTAGTTTTTTAAAGTTGAACCCGATCTTCTTTTAGTGGGAGACATATTTCAGTACCAGTGTTAGGTTTAGGCAAATTAATAATAATATTAAGAGTAGAGTCTAGGTCTAGAATTCCAGTTAAACGTTTTTAAAGAATAACGACAATAATGCACTATAAACTAAATCCTGAATATCAAATCTGGTTCTCGAGTTATAAATATCAAGAAATTTAGATCTAGATCTAGATTCTTTTTCTCCAAGTTTTGAAATGATAGAGAATGAATGAAAGGAAGTACCAATCAAGGCAAAAATTTACACTGAAGGTGCGAAACGTAAATAAATTACAAATTTATCGATGCAATAAGGGAAGAGAGTAAACAACTTATCTGAAATTTCAAAAAATGCCAGTTAGCACTAGGTGATGCTTTCCAAGTTATTGAAGTCTTAAGTATTTTCTCCTTGGTGATAAAAAGGGTCTATTCGTAATGGTAAGAAACCGTGCGCAAAGCTGCTTCCAGTAAATGGTGAACGTCGGAAAGTAAGAAAAAAAGAAAAAAGAAAAAGAAAAAAAAAAGTGTGTGTAAAAATGACTACCATTGAGTACGCTACCATAGATGGGCACACGGAGTGCGAACTGCCAGAGGGACCCAACTTTGCCCGGGATAGAAGGCGTGGGGGGAGCAGGGTAAGGGTGGGATAGTTTCGTGGGGGTGGTGGGGGCGGATGGGGTAGGGTAGAGGATGGTGAAGGGTCAGGGATAGTAATAGCGTGTACCCGACTATGGGAGTTACTCCAGAGAAAATTCTACAAATTGGTGTAAGACGTTCATACCGTCAGGGTTGATTGTGCCCAATCTTACTATAAGCCAGTTCTCTAAAGACTTCATAGACTCAGCACCGCCGGTACATGACCTGAGAATGCATACTTTCAGGTCATGGGTTCCTCGATGTCCTGGTCCATTAAAATGTAAAGGCACCGGCTTGCTTTCGCAGTATTCGATATCTTTCCTGTGATGGCCCCATTTGTTGGAGAGTTGCAAGCCAGTTTCTCCGATATAGGCCATTCCACAATGCCTGCAGCGAAGACCATAAATTATATTGCAAGAGGCGCAGGAGAATTGCCCATTCACTGTCCAGGTCTGTCTATGGAACTGAATGGTTGTGGAGTCGTCTACAAGGGGCATGTCGTGCAGTTAGTGCGTCCACATCGGACTGTGCCCGACGGTGAGGAGTCAGTAGAGAGACGACTGTGCACAAGGATATCCTGAAGGCTAGTGTGTCTCTTGGAGGCAATTAATGGAAAGGAAGGGAAAACACGTCTAGTCTCGTCACCAGCGTGTAGAATAGGCAGGTTCTTGCGGACTATATTGATGACACGGTGTGTGTGTGGGGATGGTACGGAAGGATAAGAGGTATGCGTTTGGTCTTTTTCTTCCTACGATGTTGAGGGCGTCTTTACGGGGTACAATTTTAGCTCTCTGAAAGGCTTGACAAATGATGGCCCTAGGGTAGCCTCTGCGTAGGAAGAAATCAAACATCTTAGGCGCCTCCTCTGTGAATAGGTGCTCGGCAGAACAGATGCGTCTGAGGCGGAGGAATTGAGAGTATGGAATAGCATCTTTGCAACGTGGTGGATGAGAGGATGTGTAGTGGAGAAAGCTATGACTGTCTGTATCTTTGTAGAATATTGCAGTTGTAAGCCCATGTTCGGAGAGAGAAACGGTGATGTCTAAGAAGTTAACAGTGGATGTAGACTGGGTAAAAGTGAACTTGATAGGTTTGCAAAAAGTTGTTTGCAAAATCGAAGAAACGGTCTAAATCAGCTAGTGGATAGTAAGCAACGAACACTATTTTTTTCCTCTCAGTCCCATGTAATTTTAAAGTTTGGTCACATCGCCGTTTACCGGGCATCTTAGAAGGTTGGTAGATTTACCACATTTAATTTTTTGGTTTTTTATTGACTATTAAACCCTTACGCTAACCCTAAACCCTTACCTAGCCCTAAACCCTTTTTGTTCTCTCAATGTATCACATGTTTATCCGTTAAACAGCAGTCTGACCTTACATTCTTTTTAGTTTCATGAATCAGGTTCTGCCTTGAAAATCAAATTGATGCTGACTAGTGCAGCAACGTGAATGGCAGTTTCCCAAAATGTAACAATGACACTTAACCATTAAGCGATTAGCACGGTATTAAAATTACCCATTTCACCCTTACACCCCCGCAACCCCATTGACATGTCTTATATACCAATTGAACGATCATTTTCCAATTCATTAATTGCAACATCTGGTTGGACAAAAAGTTCACGAGAACAAATGAAAACAACAGAGTATTATAGAATGTGTCAATTAGGTCTCATGACACGCCGTGGATCTACACGGCTTTGCGTGGATACGTTTGTCCTCTCACAGATAGGTTGTCGTTCGCTATTTCAAAACACTATTATTTCTCTCACTTCTTCTGTGTCTTTATCATTCGGCTTGTATGTGTGTGTATATGTGTGTACGAGAAGAGAGAGAGAGAGAGAGAGAGAGAGAGAGAGAGAGAGAGAGAGAGAGAGAGAGAGAGAGAGAGAGAGAGAGAGAGAGAGGAGGAGAGGGAGACAGACAGACAGACAGACAGAGAGAGAGACAGAGACAGAGAGACAGAGAGACAGAGACAGAGAGAGACAGACAGACAGAGAGGCAGACAGACAGACAGAGAAATGAATGAGGAGGATGGTGAGAGAGAGAGAGAGAGAGAGAGAGAGAGAGAGAGAGAGAGAGAGAGAGAGAGAGAGAGAGAGAGAGAGAGGGGGGGAGAGAGAGAGAGAGAGAGGGAGAGAGAGAGAGAGAAAGGGGGAGAGAGAGAAAGAAGAGAGGAGAGAGAGAGAGGAGAGAGAGAGAGAGAGAGAGAGAGAGAGAGAGAGAGAGAGAGAGAGAGAGAGAGAGAGAGAAGGGGTGGATGAGTAGGATGGTGGGAGAGACAGAGGAGATGAGAAAATCTCCCTCCACCAGCAAAAACTGGCCATCCAATATCTTGAGTTGTCTTTCCCAAACCGGGGTAATTGCTGGTCAACTTACGACTAACACTAACAAACTCCGATCTCTTCAAACCAGCCTTTGTCATGATTGACCTCTTTCCGTCTCGTATCGATGTACCCATATTGACCTGCATCTGACGTGCCTGCGGGGGTGCAGAAAATATAATCCACAGGTTTTGAAAGAGGTTGACTATCGTGGTTTTATGACCATGGGTTGAACTTGCATCACCTGCTCTTTTTAACACTAAAACAGAAACTGGGCCCTGACTCGATCGGCTTCTATTCGCGGAAGGAACCTTTACAATACAAGCTCCTGATGTGTATTCACTTCACACAAGTTTCCTGCTTTCCTATCATGTTGGTGTCTTACTTCTCTCCTCCAAGGTAGCAGCGTATATTTCTTCAGTCGTGTAGTCTCTGCTTGTATTAAAAATCCTTTAGCAGTTGTTGTAAAATGGCCAGCCAGAATAGTAAGTTTCACTCCAAATAATATTATGCTGGGCTTGGGGAAAACAACAAACTCAAATGACAGTCAGGAGAGTGTATTCCTCCACCAAAGCACAACGTCTGCTTTCATGCGAAAAAACAAAATCTAGATCTAGATCTAGTCTTTTTTGATGTCGATGTCTTTTATCCACATGTAATACTCTTCTCGCCCCCAGACATAAATGTATCCTATGCCGGTACGTTTTGAACTAAAACGTCATGTAATTTCATTAATAATGAATGCACCTGTACGGGAGTAGATGATCCCGCCACTCCACTAGTCTCCTGTTGCCTTGCAGGCAGGTCTTGGCTGACAAAAGGCTTGGAGCTAACCTGAAAAACAACCTGCTGCCTTGCAGGCCGGTCTTAAATGACTAAAGGCTAAGGGGAGTTAACCCTGACAGAAAATAACAAGGCATGGTAGGAGGCCTCAAGGTGGCAGCCCCACCATCTACCTAGGCTAGAGTGGGCTAATCCTCTTATCCAGAAACCAAACAGATTCAGAGAAACAATGAATATAATATAACCGGTTTGATCTTTCGAACGAACTTGAAACGAATACGGACTGTGATTTTTGAAACATGGAACATTAGGGCAATAAATGGAAAAGGGTTAGATTTAGTTGAAGAAATGGAAAAATTCAAAGTAGATATTTTGGCCATTACAGAAACAAAAAAAAAGGAAAGAAATAGAAAATGTAAGACCAAATCATATTTTACTCTCTTCTCAGGAATAGATGTCAAAGATAGAGCTAGAGCAGGAGTAGGCCTCTTAGTGCATAACAGACATGAAAAGCTACTAGAAAATTGAAATTTATAAGCCCACGGCTATTAGAGGTAAATATTAAACCAAAAGAAAGAGAAATTAAATTATTAATAGCTTATGCACCAAAGAAAAGGCAACTAAAGAAGAAAACGATTTACAAAATAGCTGCAGAGAATCTTAAACCCAAACAGGAACTAATGCTTTTAGGAGATTTAAATGTTAGAGTAGGCAACAATGTAGAAACATCAGGAAGTAATAGGTAAAGAAGGAGAGACGACAACTTCTCCAAATGGAGAGAGACTAATATATTTTGCCTAAAGAATAACATGAAAATAGCCAACACATTTTTCTCATAAATATATCCACAAATATCCAAGAGTAAATGAAGACAGGTGTGAAAAGTCAATGATAGACTACATAATAGTTAGCAGCTCCCTTTTACAGTACAACGGATGCAGAATAATTAATGGAGCAGAAATATTTAGTGATCATCACTTAATGGTAGCCAAAATGAGACTACTGACTGAAGAAAACAAACAGAAAACGAAAGAGAAGAAAGTTACTAAATCAAAATAGAGGAACTAAATAAACCAGTAGTAAAACAGGTATACCAATTTAGGATAAAAGACTTATCAGTGAAAGACAGATTGATCTGAATGATAGCACAATAAGAAAAAAGTGGCAAATGTATAAAGAAACACTCCTCAGTTGTACTGAAGAGGTCTGGGTAGGAAACAACTTAAAGGAGATAGGAAAGAACAGCATGGTGGAATGAGAACGTCAAGACTAAGATCAAGAAAGAAGGATGCCTGGAAGAAATACTTGCAAACAAAGAGACCAGAGGATAGGATAGATTACGTGAATAAAAGAACTATCGCCAAAGAGGAAGTTAGGGAAATCAAAACAGGAACAATGGGAAGAATTTGGACAAAGACTTCAAAAAAAGCTATCAAGGAAATCAAAAGCTGTTTTGGGGAGCAATGAAGAGCATGAAAAAGACCAAAGCATGCCCGATACGACAAATTAAGAATACCAAAGGAGAAATAATGAAAGAAGACAGCGACATCATGGAAGCATATTTTCATCAATTACATAATCCCTCCAGAACATATGAAACAAGGAGTAAAGATCAATTAGTACGAGTAACAAGTAATTCAGAGGAGACAGCTGGAATGTAGATATATCAATTGAAGAAATCCAAACAGCTATAAGAAAAGTGAAATTAGGAAAAGCCCCAGGGAGCAGATCAAGTTTATCCAGAAATAATTAAAAACCAAGGGAGAGAGGCAGACAAACTTCTACATTGCAATATGCCAACAAGCATGGAAGTCCAAACAGGTGCTAGACGACTGTAAAAGGGAACAGTAGTACCAATACATAAGAAAGGATCAACTATGGAATGCTCAAACTATAGATGGATATCACTACTTAGCGTACCACGAAAGTATATGCCAGGATACCGCAAATGAGACTAAGGAAAAAGTAGAGGATCAGATTGAAGAGCATCAGAGTGGATTTAGATCAGGAAGAAGTGTACAAGACCACATATTTACAATATTAGACAAATAACAGACAAATTCATCGAGAGAAACATTGACTTGCACCTGTGTTTTATTGACTTAGAAAAGGCATTTGACACTGTGATGAGGACGAACTATGGCATTCCTTAAAAAGAACGCAATGTAGAGGCAAAATTTAATAGAATCCATTAAACGTTTTTACAATAAACCAACATGTGCAGTGAGAGTAGCTGAAAACATATTTGCAGAATTTGATGTAGATATAGGAATAAGACAAGGGTTGTTATCTTAAGTCCTCTTTTGTTTATCACATTTATGGATTCAGTCATAAAGACATTCTCAAAAATGAAGAGAAAATGAATGTAGGTATGTGGAAGCTCAAACCAGTAAATGTAGCAATGATTTCATTTGCCGATGATTTTGTTCTGTTTGGAAAATCAGGGAAGTGACCTTTAGTCGAATATCAAAATTATAAACAATGAACTAAATAAAGAGGAATGACAGTTAATGCAAAACCAAAACAATGCTAGTAACTAGGGAAGCTAAAACACAATATCTTAAATTGGACAGGGAGAATTTAGAACAAGTTCAAAGCTACAATTACGTAGGAGTAATGATTAACTCTGAGGAAAACTAAGAGAAGAAATCAGGCAGATAATGACAAAGGCAATTGCAATATATAACCATCTAGGAAAGGCATTTGTAGGTAAACAAAATTGTCAACAAAAACGAAAATGGCATTATACAATACAGTTTATTGTCCTACTCTCCTGTATGGCAAAGAAACCTGGACCTTAGACAGTAGAGAATACAGTAGAGTACAGGCGGCTGAAATGAAATATCTAAGAAGAGTAGTAGGAAAACTAAAGAGACTAAATCAGAAACACAACAATAAGAGAGATCAAACCAAAGCAGATGGCATAAAAACAGAGATGAAAAGAAATCAATTGAGATGATTTGGTCATGTAAACAGAATGAGTGACAATAGAATAGCTAAATCAGTATACAGTGCCCAAGGTAAAAGACCAAAAGCCAGACCTCGGAGAAAGTGGGAAGATATAAAAGAGACATTGAAGCATAGAAATTTAACATTTTGGAAGGAAGCAGAAAATGCCAGGACAGGGAAAATGGCTCTAGTGATGTTTCATCACCACGTCTATAACATTATCATCACTGTGACTTTTCCACAACTGGTCTACATGTGCAGAGTAAAGTTGTTGGGGTCTTTTTCACGGCGTTCTGAATAGTGAAGGCGGTAGTATAGAGGTGGTGTCATAGTGTCTCTTAGAAGTGTTGATCTAGTGTCCATCATAAGCAGTGACTTCAGGATGAATTCGAGGGAAAATGATAATTTCATCATGGAAAAGTAGTAGGCAATATTATGGACGACAGAAGGCGTAAAAGAAATAGTAAACCGTACCACGAAGCAAGGCGCTACACCAACCACCCCAAATAAAAACCAATAACAATTTGAAGAAGAGAGCAAGAAGAAAAACGAAAGGAATAAGAAGAAAAAATGAAGAAGAGGAAGCGATGTTTCAAATAGAATGCATGTCGAAACCTCTGTTCATTGATTGAACATGTCTTGGAAAAATCACTGACGATCTTCCCCAGACCAATCGTGGAAAATTCCGTTCCCTTCATGAAAATCGCCTCAGTTGCTTTGATATATCAAACATAAACTAACGAGTGCCAAAAAAATAATATGCTTGCCGTAAACCGGAAATAGTAACTAGACTTAGTATGAGAACGAATCTGATTGGATAGACTTTGCTTCCTATAGATCTAGGTTTGTGACTTCTACAGCCGATTGATTTGCATCGTAGGCGATGTATTGCGAGTCCGGTCGCGGAGAGTTTATCTTGTTGTTACTGTTATCTTGTCACGTTGTAGGCAGTTTGAACGTATTTGTGTCATGAAAATGCCTATTTGTGTCATGAAAATACCCATTTGTGGCTATTTGTGTCATGAAAATGCCTATTTGTGTCATGAAAATGCCTATTTGTGTCATGAAAATGCCTATTTGTGTCATGAAAATGCCTTTTGTGTCATGAAAATGCTTTTATGTCATAAAAATGCCTATTTGTGTCATGAAAATGCCTATTTGTGTCATGAAAATGTCTATTTGTGTCATGAAAATGCCTATTTGTGTCATGAAAATGCCTATTTGTGTCATGAAAATGCCTATTTGTGTCATGACAATGCCTATTTGTGTCATGACAATGCCTATTTGTGTCATGAAAATGCCTATTTGTGTCATGAAAATGCCTATTTGTGTCATGACAATGTCACTGTACATTATTCTTCGTACATCCCACATACCTCGACGCTTTCTTAAAAGCGAAATCCCAAAGACAAATGGCGAACAAAACTCAAACACGATCACCCCCTCCTCCCCCACACACACACACATACACGCACACGCTCGCATGCACCTGGACAACAAAAAACTGAATAAAAACAAAACAAAACCAAAAGAAAACCACTAAAACAAACCAACAAAAACATTCTAAAATAAAAACAACCAAAACCAAAAACCATAAGGAAAAGTTGAATCAAAACCAAAACCAAACGAAGGAAGAAAAAGAAAAGTGAGAAAGAGAGAGAGAGAGAGAGAGAGAGAGAGAGAGAGAGAGAGAGAGAGAGAGAGAGAGAGAGAGAGAGAGAGAGAGAGAGAGAGAGAGAGAGAGAGAGAGAGAGAGAGAGACAGAGAGAGAGAGAGAGAGACAGACAGAGAGAGAGCAGACAGAGACAGACAGAGAGACAGACAGAGAGAGAGACAGAGAGAGAGAGAGAGAGAGAGAGAAGAGAGAGAGAGAGAGGAGAGAGCGAGAGAGAGGAGGGAGAGAGGAGGGAGAGAGAGAGAGAGAGAGAGAGAGAGAGAGAGAGAGAGAGAGAGAGAGAGAGAGAGAGAGAGAGAGAGAGGGAGAGAGAGAGAGAGAGGGAGAGGGAGAGAGAGAGGAGAGAGAGGGAGAGGGAGGGAGAGGGAGAGGGGAGAGGGAGAGGAGAGGGAGAGAGGGAGGGAGAGGGAGGGGGAGAGGGAGGGGAGAGGAGGAGGAGAGAGGGAGAGGGAGAGAGAGGAGAGAGGGAGAGAGAGAGAGAGAGAGAGAGAGAGAGAGAGAGAGAGGGAGAGCGAGCGAGAGAGAGAGAGAGAGGGAGAGAGAGAGAAGCGAGGAAGCGAACGAAAACGAAAAACAGAAAGAAGAGAGAGAAACGAGAGCAGAGAGCGAAGAAAGAAACGAAAGAGCGAGAAAACGAGAAAAGAGCGAAGCGAGAAAACGAAGAAGCGAAGCAAGCAGCGAAAAGGCGAAGAAACGAAGAAGCAAGCGAGAAAGAAGAAAGAAGCAAGAAGCGCAAACGAAAACAGCAGAGAAGAAACTAGAAAGCAAGAAGAAAACAATGAAAGAAACAAGAGCGAGAAAACGAAGAAGCGAGCGAAAAGAAGCAAGAAGAAAGCGAGAAGAAGCAAGAAAAGCGAGAAACGAAAAGAAGCGAGAAAGCGAGAAACAAACGAGAAGGCGAGAGAAAGCGAAAAGAGAAGAAAACGAGAAGAGCGAGAAGAGAGCGAAGAAAGCGAGAAAGCGAAACGAGAAGAGAAAGCGAGCGAAAAGAAGAGCGAGAAACGAAACGAAAAAACGAGAGAGCGAGAGAGAGCGAGAGAGCGAGAAAGCGAGAGCGAAAGCGAGAAGAGCGAGAGAGAGCGAGAGAGAGCGAGCGAGAGGCGAGAGCGAGAGAGAGAGAGAGAGCGAGAGAGAGCGAGAAGAGCGAGAAGAGCGAGAGCGAGAGCGAAGGCGACGAGAGAGAGCGAGAGAGAGAGAGAGCGAGAGAGAGAGAGAGCGAGAGAGAGCGAGAGCAAAAAGAAAAAGAAGAAAAAGAAAGAGCAGCCCAAGCTGTCTATAACCAAAAGTTCTGCTCAATGACAAATTTCTCTTTACTTTCTGACCTTGTTTTAAATCTACAAAATTGCCTTTCTTTGTCCCCAGAGCCAAAAATGATGGGATTAGTAACAAGAGTTGTGTCAACTCTCTCATTACCTCGTTCAAGCATCCGCCAGCTGTCTTCCTTCAGGGTAAGTAACGTCACCGCTTTAGTTATTCAAAATATTCAAACTATCTCTGAACAGACGACTTATAACTTTAAGAGAAATCCTCACAATTGTGAAATGTATATCTGGAGAGGCACTGGGAACATGGGCCAGGCCGTGATTACCTTACAGTTACTTGATTTTCTCATAATATGGTCATGCTGTTTTCCCCTTTTTCATTGACAGTATGAGGACCTTCAAATTACCTTGAAGTCCAAGGGCCTACCCAAACCAGACAATGATAAGCTCACGTTTGGACACACCATGACTGACCACATGCTAGAGATAGACTGGACAGAAGCCAATGGATGGCAAGCACCTGTGATCAGACCGTTGGAACCGTTTACCATCCACCCAGCTGCCAAAGTTCTGCACTATGCTCCACAGGTAAGTTGACTTAGCAGAAGGCAACAGCTTTCTTTCTTCTTTCTTTCTCAGTTCCCATTCTATCTTCCGGTTTATGGGTTAAGTAGTAAGATGCCCGAAATTATCTTTCTCAGGCTGTCCTGCCCTGGCATTTTCTGTTGTCTTCTGTTAAGATTACATTTCTCTGTTTTAGTGCCCATTTTATTATCTTATTCCCAATTTCTCCGAGGTCTGGCTTTTGGTATTTTACTTTGGGTTTAAAAAATTGTATACCTATTTGACTATATTTTTATCATTCATTCTGTACACATGTCCAACTATCGGAGTTGATTTATTTCTATCTTAGTTTTTATGCTATCTGCTTTGGTTTGATCTCTTATTGTTGAGTTTCTGATTTTGTCTCTTTTAGTTTTCCCTATTACTCTTTTTAGATATTTCATTTCAGCTGCCTGTACTCTACTCTAATCCTACTGTCAAAGGTCCAGGTTTCACTGTCATAGAGGAGAGTAGGACAATTTAAAATACTGCCATTTGTATGTTTTTTGTTAACAATTATTTCTTTCTTTTTTCTTTATCAGCCATACCTTTCGGTTTTGTTGACAATTCTTGCTTCCTACAATTTTCCTCTTTATATATTGTTCCTACTTCTTCTAGATATTTCATTTCAACTGTCTGTACTCCTGTATTCTCTTAGGATTCTATGTTGCATACTGCCATTTTTTCTTCAATTCTTGTTTTTGCCTTTCCTAGATGGTTATATATTGCACTTGCCTTTTGGATTCTCTGGCTGATTTCTTCTCTTAGTTTTTTCCTCAGAGTAAATCATTTCTCTAGCTGTGAACTTGTTCTAAATTCTCCCAGTCCAATTTAAGATTTTGTGTTTTAGCTTCTCTAGTTACTAGCATTGTTTTTTGGTTTTCTTTGCATTAACTGTCATTTCTCTTTTATGTTCATTGTTCATAATGTTGATATTCGACTGTCACTTTCTGATTTTCCAAACAGAACAAAATCATCGGCAAATGAAAGCATTGCTACATTTACTGGTTTGAGCTTCCACATACCTACATTCATTTTCTTCATTTTTGAGGATGCCTTTGCGACTGAATCCATAAATGTGATAAACAAAAGAGGACTTAGGATACACAACCCTGTCTTATTTCTATATCTACATCAAATTCTGCAAATATGTTTCCACCTACTCTCACTGCACATGTTGGTTTATTGTAAAAAAACTTTAATGGCTTCTATTACATTTTGCTCTACATTGCGTTCTTTTAAGGAATGCCATGGTTAAATCCCTCATCACAGTGTCAAACGCCTTCTAGATCTATAAAACACAGGTGCAAGTCAATGTTTCTCTCAATGAACTTTTCTATTATTTGTCTAATTGTAAATATGTGGTCTTGAACACTTCTTCCTGGTTTAAATCCACTCTGATGCTCTTCAATCTGATCCTCTACTCTTTTCCTTAGTCTCATTTGTATCCTGGCATACATTTTCCTGATACGCTAAGTAGTGATATCCCTCTATAGTTTGAGCATTCCATAGTTGATCCTTTCTTATGTATTGGTACTACCGTTCCCTTTTTACAGTCGTCTAGCACCTGTTTGGACTTCCATGCTTGTTGGCATATTGCATTCAAGTTTGTCTGCCTCTCTCCCTTGGTTTTTAATTATTTCTGGATAAACGTGATCTGCTCCTGGGGCTTTTCTAATTTCACTTTTCTTATAGCTGTTTGGATTTCTTCCATTGATATATCTACATCTTCAGCTGTCTCCTCTAGATTACTTGTTACTCCTAATTGATCTTTACTCCTTGTTTCATATGTTCTGGAGGGATTATGTAATTGTTGAAAATATGCTTTCTCCACGTTTCTTTCATTATTTGCTGTCTTCTTTCATTATTTCTCGTTTGGCGTTCTTAATTAATGTCGTATTGGGCATCCATCGGTCTTTCTCATGCTTTTCATTAGCCCTCTATAAAACATGTGCTTTTAATTTCCTTGATAGCTTTGTTTCTTAAAGTCTTTGTCCAAACTCTTCCCATTGTTCCTTTTTGCTTTCCTAACTTCCTTTTTTGTAAATAGTTCTTTTATTACATAATCATCCTATTCTCTGGTCTCTTTTGTTTGCAAGTATCTTCCAGGCATCCTTCTTTTCTGATCTTAGTCTTGATTCTCTTCCATCATGCAGTTCTTTTCTGTCTATCTCCTTTAATTTGTTTCAACCAGACATCTTCAGTACAGACTCTGAGGGAGTGTTTCTATTATACATCTGCCACCTTTTCTTCTAGTTTGCTATCATTCAAATCCATCTGTCTATCATTATAAATCTTATTATCTAGATTGGTATACCTGTTTTACTACTGGGTTATTTTTGAGTTTTAGCTAGCTTTCTTCTCTTTCCTTTTCTACTTGTTTTCTTCAGTCAGTAATCTCATTTAAGGCGCAATATAATAATAACTCCTGATAATCACTAAATATTTCTGCTCCTCTAAACTCTTGTATCCAATGTACTGATAATTAGTAAGGGCTCATCTTTATTTATTTGTAGTCTATGTTAGTAAATGCCACCATTTTCACACCTGTCTTCATTTACTCTTGTGTATTTGTTGATATCTTTATGATGAAAAAAAAGTTGGCTATAACACGTTTATTTGATTTGTTATTCTTTAGGCAAAAATCTAGGGTTTTTGGTAGTCTCTCTCTTTGGAGAAGTTGTTGTCTCTACTAATTTCTATTACTCCTCCTGATGTTTCTACATTGTTGCCTACTCTAGCGTTTTTTAAATCTCCTAAAAGCATTAGTTCCTGTTTGGGTTTAAGATTCTCTGCGGCTATTTGTAAATTGTTTTCGAAGGTATCTTTTTGTTCTTTAGTTGCGTCTTCGTTTGGTCCATAAGCTATTAATAATTTAATTTCTCTTCCTTTTGGTTTAATATTTACCTCTAATAGCCGTGGACTTATAAATTTCAGCTTTCTATTAGCTGTTCATGCCTTTTATGCACTAGTAGACCTACTCTGCTCTAGCTCTATATTTGACATCTACTCCTGAGAAAATTAAAATATGATTTGGTCCTACATTTTCTATTCCTTGTCCTTTTTTCTTTGTTTCTGTAATAGCCAAAATATCTACTTTGAATTTTTCCATTTCTTCAACTAATTCTAACCCTTTTCCATTTGTTGCCCTAACATTCCATGTTCCAAAAATCACAGTCTGTGTTCGTTTCCAAGTTCGTCTTCGAAAGATCAAGCCGGTTATATTATATTTATTTTCTCTGCATCCGTTTGGTTTCGGATAAGCAGAGGATTAGCTCACTGTACCCTAGGTAGATGATGGGGATGCCACCTTGAGGTCCCCTACCAGGCCTTGTTATTTTCTGTCAGGGAACTCCCTTAGCCTTTGGTAATTCAAGACCAGCCTGCAAGGCAGCAGGTTGTTTTCTGTCAGGGTTAACTCCCTTAGCCTTTGGTCAACCAAGACCGATCTGCAAGGCAGGAGGAGACTCGTGGAGGGCGGGATAATCTATTCCCCTGCTGCTAGGTGCTTGCCTGTCTACTGCTGTAACAATTATTGTTTACCTATAAATCATGTGCTGCTGCAGCTCTGGGATAAAGTATGAAAATACGAACAATGAGAGAACAGGCTAGTGGAAAGTTAAAAACATAGACCGGGATATTGGTGTAAAAAGTTCCACAGGGACTGAAGATGAGACAAATACAACGCGGTGATAATCAGAGCAAAGCTTATGGACACCAGCTAGATCTTCTATGCTACCTTGATACTGCTGTCGAAATCGGCCCAGCGACCCCTCATGCTGCAGCACCCGTCACCTTGCTTTGAAGCGAACACACACTGCAACGTTTGCATGTACGTTCTGCTTTTAAGGCGCAATATAATATATCGCCTGCTTTACTAGGATTTGAAAGATGCATCCAAAGAAAGTTTAAAAAACACAAAAGGACTGAAAATCTTGAAATATCGAGCAGAATGTACTGGATAAGGGAAAATTAGTAAGATAAGTAAAACTTTCATCTTTATTTATTTTTCCACTAAGCTGCTGTTGTTGAAATTGACTCTGTCACAAAATGTTAGTAAATGCCACCATTTAGCAACAAAACACAGATTTGTGACTCACATCATATATAATAGTGGTAGTATATAATATATTAGGATAGGCTTCATAATTACAGCCGTACCCACACCAACCGTGAAAAGATGAACGCGCATCTACATAACACGTTTGATTTGATTTGATTTGATTTGATTTACCGACATCACACAACTAAGGTGACCTCAGGGTTTTTGGTAGGATTTTTAATTTTGCCCGAACTGCCCGGTAAACAGCCAAGGGACATGTAAAGTGTACAGTGTGCTGTGATCTGCAAACAGGACCTCCTTTGTATTGTCCGTCTCAGATGGGACTTGGTGTCGATCCACTCGAGGTTGTTTTTTTACTAAGAGTTTGTTTGTTTTTTTACTAGTCTGTATAGTTTGTATAGTTTGTATATTCTGTATAGTTTTTTTTATAGTCCGAGTTTGGTTTATACAGTTTTGTATAGTGTATAGTCTGTATAGTTTGTATAGTTTGTATAGTCTGTATAGTTTGTATAGTCTGTATAGTCTGTATAGTTTATATAGTCTGTATAGTCTGTATAGTTTTATATAGTTTTTGTATAGTCTGTATAGTCTGTATAGTCTGTATAGTCTGTATAGTCTGTATAGTCTGTATAGTTTGTATAGTCTGTATAGTTTGTATAGTCTGTATAGTCTGTTTGTATAGTCTGTATGGTCTGTATAGTCTGTATAGTCTGTATAGTCTGAGTCTGTACAGTGTGTATAGTCTGTATAGTCTGTTTGTATAGTTTTGTATAGTCTGTATAGTCTGTATAGTCTGTATAGTCTGTATAGTTTATATAGTCTGTATAGTCTGTATAGTCTGTATAGTTTATATAGTCTGTATAGTCTGTATAGTCTGTATACTCTGTATAGTCTGTATAGTCTGTATAGTCTGTATAGTTTGTATAGTCTGTATAGTCTGTATAGTCTGTATAGTTTACTCTGTATAGTCTGTATAGTCTGCATAGTCTGTATAGTCTGTATAGTCTGTATAGTCTGTATGTATAGTCTGTATGTCTGTATAGTTTGTATAGTCTGTATGTTTGTATAGTCTGTATAGTTTGCCTTTCTGTGATTTACTTCATTTTCTATTTCATGACTCAGAGTTGGGCATAATTTGAGTTCTGGTTTACGACTTCGGGTGTTGCGTCTATTAGGGTTTGTTTCTAGGTCTTCCTCTTTTTTCTGACTACTGCTGCTACTGCTGCTGCTGCTGCTGCTGCTGCTGCTGCTGCTGCTGCTGCTGCTGCTACTGCTGCTGCTGCTGCTACTGCTGCTGCTGCAGCTGCTACTGCTGCTGCTGCTGTTATTACTGCTGCTGCTATTGCTGCTGCTGCTGCTGCTGCTGCTGCTGCTGTTCGCAGCAACTTCATTTGCTGCTGCTGCTGCTGCTGCTGTTGTATGTGCTGCTGCTGCTGCTGCTGCTGCTGCTGCTGCTGCTGCTGCTGTATAACATTACCATAAATGCTATTGAACTGTTAAGTAAGGAGAGAATATGTGCTGCTGCTGCTGTGCTGCTGCTGCTGCTGCTGCTGCTGCTGCTGCTGCTGCTGCTGCTGTGCTGCTGCTGCTGCTGCTGCTGCTGCTGCTGTTGTGTGCTGCTGCTGCTGCTGCTGCTGCTGCTGCTGCTGCTGCTGCTGCTGCTGCTGCTGCTGCTGCTGCTGTGTGTGGCTGCTGCTGCTGCTGCTGTTGTGTGTGCTGCTTGGCTCATCGCAATGTGCTGCTGCTGCTGCTGCTGCTGCTGCTGCTGCTGCTGCTGCTGCTGCTGTTGCTGCTGCCGCTGCTGCTGTTGCTGCTGCCGCTGCTGCTGTGTATTAATGACATAATATAACCGTTCTTTTTATTGTCTTGTTGCAGCTGTTTGAGGGCTGCTGAAGGCGTACAGGTGTGTTGATGTGCTGCTGCTGAGATCAGAGTATTCCGACCCAGGGATAATATGAAGAATGAAATACAGCTGCTGTTGCTGCTGCTGCTGCTGCTGCTGCTGCTGGACATTGCTTGCCGGTAATGCTGCTGCTGCATAAGCTGCATATTGCTGCTGCTGTTATGTATGCTGCTGCTGCTGAGTTTCTGCAACTGCTGCTGCTGCTGCTGCTGATGGTCTCTGCTGCGCCTGCTCTGCTGCTGCTCTGCTGCTGCTGCTGCTGCTGCTGCTGCTGCTGCTGCTGCTGCTGCTGCTGCTCTGCTCTGCTGCTCTCTCTCTCTCTGCTGCTGCTGCTCTCTCTGCTCTTGCGCTGCTGCTCTCTGCTGCTGCTGCTGCTGCTCTCTCTGCTGCTGCTGCTCTCTCTGCTGCTGCTGCTGCTGCTGACGCTGCTGCTCTGCCTGCTGCTGCTCTGCTCTCTGCTGTTGCTGCTCTCTCTCCCTGTACTTTCTGCTGCTCTGCTCTGCTCCCCATGTTTCTCTGCTGCTGCTGCTGCTGCTGCTGCCCCTCTGCTGCTGTATGTCCCTGCCTGCCTGCTGCTCCCTCTCTCCCCCTGTCCCTTTTTCCCCTCTCTCCCTCTCCCTCTCTGCTCTGCCGCTCTGCTGCTGCTGCTGCTGTCTCTCTGCTGCTGCCTGTGCTGCTGCTCTCTCTCTCTCTCCTGCTGCTGCTCTCTCTTTCCCTGTCTCTGCTCTCTCTGCCCTCTCCCCCTCTTTCTCTCTTGCTGCTGCTCTCCCCTCTCCCTGCTGCTCTCCCCTCTCTCTCTCTCGGTCTCTCCCTCTGCTGCCCTGCTGCTGCTGCTGCTGCTGCTGCTGCTCTCCACCCCCTCTCTCTCTCTCTCCACCCTTTGCTCTTTTCTCCCATGCTGCGGTTGGCTACTACTGGTCAGTGCTGGTTAGTCTGACTTCTTTTCTTTCACTCTTTTTCATTCCGACCCTCATCTCATCTCATCTCATCTCATCTCATCTCATCTCATCTCATCTCATCTTGCTGTGTGTTCTTAATTCACCCCTGAGATCAGTGCATATAGTGTACGGGGTAAATTTCAATCAAACGAACTTGCCATCTCCGTCATCAATCTGCAGTAAAAATGTCTTCTTCATTTTATATTTTTGTTTTAAATAATTCTGTTTCCGGTGTGGTTTATTTTATTGTAATATATTTCCACAGGACTTTGATGGCGAAGAACTGTTGAAGTGCATAAAAAAACTCATAAGCATCGACCAAGAATGGGTGCCGTATTCTGCTGAAGTGTTCTCTCTACGTCAGACCTGCTTTTATCGGGACCGAGGTGAAGTTAGAGCTGTAAAAATGGTAGACCGCAAACAAACGTTTTGAAGAAGAAAAAAAAAATGTCTTTGTTCAATTTCCAATAGAGCTTCATAAAATTAACATACACACACAAAAAAAACAACAGAAATACCCACAAAGTTCATCCGTCACCATCCTCAGCAAACATACCAGCACAACTGAAAGCAGAAAAGAGAACTACTTGCTTT
Source organism: Doris montereyensis (assembly GCA_037039925.1). NCBI lineage: Eukaryota > Metazoa > Mollusca > Gastropoda > Nudibranchia > Dorididae > Doris > Doris montereyensis. Next base: position 68,979 of record JAXRKP010000115.1, read on the forward strand.
GAAGACTAACACAGGATCAATACACATGGAGAGATGTTACAACTCAAATTACCAACACTGAGATTCTTTGGACAGAAGCATTATATCAGAATGCACAGTAGAAGTTAAGTGCCTTTATTGACTGCGAAGGCCATTCTACTACATGTGCTACTATTACTATTACGCAAGTAATAGCTACTCTCCACATTCGTGTCTGGCAAGAAAAAATGATTCGAAAACAGACAAACGATAATACATACAACAATAAAAACAAATAGAACAAAACAAAACAATGCAAAAAATAATAATTAAAACCCACAAGAAAGTGGACAATGAAACCATCAAATCATCAAAGCAGAAATAAAAGACAAAGATGAAAAACAATAAAATCAAAAGCAACAACAAAGCAACAACTCAAAACAACAACAAAGCGACAACAAAGCAACATCAAATGCACAAGTACAAAGCAACAACAAAGCAACAACGAACAAAGCAACAACAAAGCAACAACAAAGAACAACAAAGCAACAACAAACAACAACAAAGCAACAACGAACAAACAAAGCAACAACAAAAACAACAACAAAGCAACAACAAAGCAACAACGAAAACAACAAACAAAGCAACAACAAAGCAACAACAAAGCAACAAGGAAAGCAACAACAAAGCAACAGCTAAAACAACAAAACAATAATAAAACAACAAAGCAACAAAAAGCAACAACAAAGCAACAACAAAGCAACAACGAAGCAACAGCTATAGCAACAACAAAGCAACAACAAAACAGCAATACAACAAACAACAACAAAGCAACAACAACAGCAAGCAACAACAAAGCAGCAACAAAAACAACAACAAAGCAACAACAAACAAACAACAACAAAAAGCAACAACAAACAACAACAAAGCAACAACAAAGCAACAACAACAACAAAGCAACAACAAACAAAGCAACAACAAAGCAACAACAGAGCAACAACAAAGCAACAACAAAGCAACAACAAAAAAACAACAAAGCAACAACAAAGCAACAACAAAGCAACAACAACAACAACAAACAAAGCAACAACAAAGCAACAACCCTGTTTACTACTCTGAGTATCAAAACGTAATTAACCGTCCTTGTCTGTCATGTTTTAACTAAAAATAGGCAGGGTGTAATTCTAAGCTTTATATTATGGTATCACATTGTGTGTGTGTGTGTGTGTGTCCTATTATACTTGTTTTCTCTCTCTTCCAGCCAACCCTTGGAATAAGCAGATCTATGGAAGCCAAACTCTTCACCATTTTGGCACCTGTTGGTGCCTACTACCCCACAGGTCTCAAACCCATTTCTCTTTTCGCCGATCCAAAGTATGTGAGAGCCTGGCCTGGTGGTTGTGGTAGATACAAAATGGGAAGGTGAGTCATATTGCGTACAGCTATGCTGTTCGTTTTACCTTTGTTTTTGCTTTTACAACATAAAGTAGATTCAGGGGTCAAATTTGCAAGCGCTACTTCTTTCATTTCACTACTCTTTTATTTCACTACTCTTTCATTTCATTACTCTCTGTGTCTGTCTGTCTGTCTGTCTGTCTGTCTGTCTGTCTCTCTCTCTCTCTCTCTCTCTCTCTCTCTCTCTCTCTCTCTCTCTCTCTCTCTCTCTCTCTCTCTCTCTCTCTCTCTCTCTCTCTCTCTCTCTCTCTCTCCCACCCCTCTCTCTCTCCCCCCCTCTCTCTCTCTTTCACGTGTATTACATTCATCTACGATGAATAAGTTAATGGCCGATTGATATAATTATAATATATAGTCATGGATCATTCATGGTGCCCATGTATAATGAAAGTAAACACTTTATCGATTTTCTATGGTTCAGTACAATATTGCTGACTTGTTGTTTTCCCAACCCCTTGCAATGTTTCAACAATATTAGTTTACGCCCCCTTATAAAAATCATTATAAATAAAAGTTACTTTTACGCTCCACCGCGAGAATGCAACTCAGGGTGTGTTTCTCTTTTGAACTTTGTAGCAACTACGCGCCGAATGTGCTCATCCAACAATACGCCATGATGGAGAAAGGATGTCAGCAGGTCCTGTGGCTGTTTGGAGACGATCACCAGATGACGGAAGTCGGCACAATGAACCTCTTTCTTGTTTGGCTGAATGAGAAAGGAGGTGAAACTCTAGCTTTGGCTTAGGCTTCTGTGTGAAACCTTTGGGATATTTGATTTGATTTGATTTGATTTGATTTATCCACATCCACAACTAAGGTGATCTCGGGGATTTTGGTAGGATTTTAATGTATTTTTTCCCCGGACTGCCCGTAAACAGCCAAGATATCTTTAACGTGCACAGAGTGTTGTGATCTGCACACACCACCTCGTGCAGTAGACTGATGATAACTACTGAAGAGCAATATAAAACAGCAATGAAAAGCCTACTAAAAAGTTTCTACGTCTTTCTTTGTCAAAGGTCGGCAACTCGAAACTTTTTTTGCCCTGATTGCTTTCTATTAGGCCTTTCATTACAGTGTTATATTCCTCTTCATGAGATATCTTTTGGGGGGTTTGCTTTCTATTAGGCCTTTCATTACTGTGTTATGTTCCTCTTCATGAGATATGGTTTGCTTTCTATTAGGCCTTTCATTACTGTGTTATATTCCTCTTCATGAGATATGGTTTGCTTTCTATTAGGCCTTTCAATACTGTGTTATATTCCTTCATGAGATATCTTGGTTTGCTTTCTATTAGGCCTTTCATTACAGTGTTATATTCTTCTTCATGATATATCTTGGGGGGGGGGGTTATATTCTTCTTCATGATATAGGCCTTTCATTACTGTGTTATATTCTTCTTCACGTGATATCTTGGGGGGGGTGGGGTGCTTTCCACTAGCCTTTCATTTGTTATATTCTTTTCTATTATCTTGGGGGGGTGCTTTCCACTAGCCTTTCATTACTGTGTTATATTCTTCTTCAGGATATATCTTTGGGGGGGGGTGCTTTCCATAGCCCTTTCATTACTGTGTTATATTCTTCTTCATGATATATCTTGGGGGTGGGGTGGGTGCTTTCCACTAGCCTTTCATTACTGTGTTATATTCTTCTTCAGGATATATCTTTGGGGGGGGGTGGGTTGTTTTTTTTGTTTTGTTTTTGTTTGGTTTTTTTTAGGGGGGGGTTGGCTAATTAGTTAGCTAACGATCTCTGATGGGAAATTCCTGTGGGTCAGGTCACACGATGCTCGATCCTTTTCAAACCACAGAATATAATATATACTACAGATACCTGCGGGCGGGTGGCGGGCGCTACTGGTATGTCTTCTTTTTTCTTTCACTTATGTTTCGACTTTGTTGTTTCATTTTTCATTCACCCTGAGATCACCGCTTATAATGAACGGGGTAAATTTCAATCAAACAACCCGACTCCCCACCCCACCCCCACCCTCCACCAGCACCAAAAAAAAAAGCAGTTATCTGATAGAGTTGTTGACGTAACATTTCTCACTGTCTCAAGTCTCGGGAGTCATGGTGGACAGTGGGGTGCAGTATCATTCCTGGGTCTTAAAAGGAGCAGCAGCATAATCAGGTAGCAGCAGTATAATCAATAGCAGTATAATCAATAGCAGTATAATCAATAGCAGCAGTATAATCAGGTAGCAGCAGTATAATCAGGTAGTAGCAGTATAATCAGGTAGCAGCAGTATAATCAGTAGCAGCAGTATAATCAGGTAGCAGCAGTATAATCAGGTGGCAGCAGTATAATCAATAGCAGCAGTATAATCAGGTAGCAGCAGTATAATCAGGTAGCAGCATAATAATAGCAGCAGTATAATCAGTAGCAGCAGTATAATCAGTAGCAGCAACATAATCAATAGCAGCAGTATAATCAGGTAGTAGCAGTATAATCAGGTAGCAGCAGCATAATCAGTAGCAGCAGTATAATCAGGTAGCAGCAGTATAATCAGGTGGCAGCAGTATAATCAATAGCAGCAGTATAATCGGGTAGCAGCAGTATAATCAGGTAGCAGCAGTATAATCAGTAGCAGCAGTATAATCAGTAGCAGCAGCATAATCAATAGCAGCAGTATAATCAATAGCAGCAGCATAATCAATAGCAGCAGTATAATCAGTAGCAGCAGCATAATCAATAGCAGCAGTATAATCCAGGTAGCAGTATAATCAGTAGCAGCAGCATAATCAATAGCAGCAGTATAATCAGGCAGCAGTATAATCAATAGCAGCAGTATAATCAATAGCAGCAGTATAATCAATAGCAGCAGTATAATCAGGTAGCATTATAATCAATAGCAGCAGTATAATCAATAGCAGCAGTAACAACAATAGTAATTGGGAGGTTGGAAAAAAAGAAGAGGAAGAAGCAGGAAACGCAGAAGAGGAAGAAGACAAAGAAGGCGAAGACGAAGACGAAAAGGAAAAGGAGGAAAAAGAAGAAAGAGGAGACGAGGAAGAGGAGGTAGACGGGGAGGAAGGGAGGAAGACGGGGAGAAGGGGAAAAGGAGAAAGAGGAAGGAGAGGGACGAGAGAGGGAGAGGAAGGAGAGAAGGGAGAGGAAAAGGGGTAAAAAGAATGAGCCGCAGACGGACTCAGGCTTCATCGATTTTCCTAAGCTGTGTTCGAGCTGTCAAAATGTCACATGGTAATTGACTGAACCCCCAAAACTCTCTGACATATCAAGATCCTTTTACAATGTATAACCCTAAAAAGGGATGAAGTGAAGGTGGGGATGCTCACAGTTTCTGAAATATCCATGATGCTCGTCTCACAGACGAGTTTCTTTAAAAACGTGTCCATGGGCTCAGGGGTTTGGATCACATAGCTAGTCGTAAGCCTCGCCCGTGCTGGATGGTAATTTAACACGACGTCTATTTACCTGTTTCATTTTTAGTAGCCATAAACTATATGCAATCGTGTCAAACCTGTGACGGCTTGAAATTAACACCGGGACTGCCAAACAAGTGGGGGGGGGGGGGGGGGACTCGGTAGTCCATAGGCAAGGTGTCGGCCTCAATCCAAAGGTCGTAAGTTCAAGCCCCGCAGACGGTTGAACAATTTTCTCGAGTTTCTTCGAGTAAAATCTACCACCCTTCCTCCCATCCCTTTGGTCCAGGTAGGTGGATCGACACCTAGTCCCATCGAAGACGGACGATAATAAAGGATGTTCCGTGTACAGATCACAACACTCTGTGCACGTTAAAGATCCCTCGACTGTTAAAATTAAATTTTAAAATCCTATTTTTTAAAACGCCTGAGATCACCATAGTTGTGGACCTGGCTAAATCAAATCAGAAATCAGCCAACAGCTGGCCGTATTTCTTTTTGCGGTGAATGAGAATGCTCTATGACGTCGATGGGCCGTGTCATGGTTCAGTGAAAAAAGGAAAGGAACGGAATGTTTTATTGTATATTAATGTGCTGCCTCTCACTTCGTGATAATGTAACGTAAGGTTTTGAAGTATGACACATTTGCTAACTGTTACTGGGCGGGTTGGAATTTCAATTATATATTTCTCAAAATAAAAAGGAAATGCGGCGCAATAACATATTTGCCTACAAAGTTACACAACTACATCAGCTTTGATGGGCAGGTTAGAATTGAGATAACTGTGTAGGATGGACTGGGTACTTCAGTGGCAATGTGTTAGCCTCTCAAAAGAAAAGGTCAAAATGTTGTTGAAAGGTTTCTCTCGATGTTGTTGTTGTTTTTTTGTGTGTGTTAACCTCCCCCCTTCCGCCCCCTGGTCTGGGTAGGGGGGTCGACACCTAGTCTCATCGGAGACAAACGCTGACAAGAAGGCCCCGTGTGCAGGTCACAACGACACTCTGTGCACGTTAAAGATTCTTTGGCTGTTTACAAAACAGTCTGGTCAAAATTCAAAATTGGAAACTCTATCGGAAGCCCCCGAGATCACCTTATAGTTGTGGATGTGGTAACATCAAATTATTATTTTTTTAAGACACTAACAAACAAAAAGAAAGTACGGTTGGTAAGTACCAAAGTGTACTAACGTGATTTCCTGTATGACTGTTCACATGGATATCCATCTAAGTGATAACACGTTGCCTAGCATAGTATTGGTTTGCAAGCAAGCCTTCCAATGTTGTACCTTGTTACTTGGGGTTTTACAGCTTTACTTAGCGGTTTGTGTCGTCCTCTCCTGGTCTTTTTTGTCAGGGTGGGAGGTTGGTGAAGTCAAATTATATAATTTAGGCTGTTATCTAATTTGTTGTTAGTTTTGATGGCATGTGATTTCTTTTGTTGGTTTTATTTGAGTTTTATGCTTTTTGTATTTTTTGTTTGTTTGCTCGGATTAGTAAGCAGACATTATGGTATAGGATTTCAGCAAATTACGTCAATGCTACTTTGTATGAAATGCCCCGCACCCCCACCCCATCAACCCTTCCCCAAACCTTCCATCATCCGTTTTGTGTAAGGGATGGGGTTAATAATATTTTTTAACACAAAACGGCTCATAGTAAAGTATGCAGGCCATTAGACACTTTCAGGCACAGACATAAATGTTTCGTTGACGTTATGTTTGCGCAAATCTATGGTGTGCGATTGGCGAATGGTGCTGTTATGTCCAACTTCTTTCTTTTCACTCATTCACTTTCTCACTTTTCTTTCATCTTGCTGTTTCCTCTTTATTCACCATGAGATCACCGCAATGGTGGACGGTTCACCCTGGGATCACCGCAATGGTGGACGGGGCAAATTGCAATTTAACAAACGCAAAACTATGAAATGAAAACGAAGCGTCTCTTAAAATATCCTTACGTTGTGAATCTCTGAATGTGAACTTGTCGTAGAGACTAACGTCAGAGTCAGTCACCGATGCTTCATTAAGTTTTGTATAATATCCACGTGTCCTTCCCTTATTGTCCTAAAGCTCAGACATTCGTTTTACTACTACGTCATGCACTGTTCCATTTCCAGAACTGGAGCTTATCACACCAACTCTTGAATCGGGTCTCATCTTGTCTGGAATTACTCGTAAAAGTCTTTTGGAACTAGCGAGGGATTGGGTGAGTTCCATGTTGTGATGTTTCAAGTGTGTTTTAATTCGTTGCGTTCTGGCGTCCTGATTGGTTAAAAATCTAGACTCCCAAGATGGCCACCAATCAGTTTGTTAAAATGAAAGGCAGGCATAAACTTACGTTACTTACAAGGCGCTTGATGACTGAGCGCTAGATCTACCCTGCTGTACCATTTCAACCCAACGGTTTCTCCTATGATGGATGGAAATAAAGCAACCGCGAATCTTGAAACTATTCGTTTCAATGTCGTTACGACATAGAGCCAAAACTTATCCTGATTTCTATAGAACTTTTGTAGAGGAATTTTTCACATCAGAGTCCAATAATGAAAGTGACTGAAGCAGAGTTTCTAGTTTCTTGAGCACTCCTTGAACCAAGATCTCCGAATCTATGAGCACATTCACACTAACTATTGAGCCATGCTGAATTTAGGAGACAACCCATGTCTCCTCACAGTGATTCGCGAAGGTTGATATGACGTGCTTTTAATATGACCTATTTCTTCAAAGATAGATGTATAGTCCGTATCTCCGCACACGTGCAGGCCCAATAACTTTACTTCATTAATCCACAACAGGTCTTATGATTCAAAGTCCTGAACTCCCTGGGGAGTATTTCAAGAAGGCTGCCTGTTACATGCGTTATACGAACATTTTGAAAACATTTCGATGACAACGTCATAAAAAGAAACTTTCGAGTTTGAAACTAGTTTGATGATAACGTCATAAAAAAACTTGCACCAACCCGAGTTTGAAACTAGTTTGATGATAACGTCATAAAAAGAAACTTGCACCAACCTGAGTTTGAAACCAGTTTAATGACAACGTTATAAAAAAAGAAACTTGCACCAACCCGAGTTTGAAACCAGTTTAATGACAACGTCATAAAAAAGAAACTTGCACCAACCCGAGTTTGAAACCAGTTTAATGATAACGTCATAAAAAAGAAACTTGCACCAACCCGAGTTTGAAACCAGTTTAATGACAACGTCATAAAAGAAACTTGCACTAACCCGAGTTTGAAAACAGTTTAGTGATAACGTCATAAAAAAGAAACTTGCACCAACCTGAGTTTGAAACCAGTTTAATGACAACGTCATAAAAGAAACTTGCACCAACCCGAGTTTGAAACCACTTTAATGATAACGTCATAAAAGAAACTTGCACCAACCCGAGTTTGAAACCAGTTTAATGACAACGTCATAAGAAAGAAACTTGCACCAACCCGAGTTTGAAACCAGTTTAGTGATAACGTCATAAAAAGAAACTTGCACTAACCCGAGTTTGAAACCAGTTTAATGACAACGTCATAAAAAAGAAACTTGCACCAACCCGAGTTTGAAACCAGTTTAATGACAACGTTATAAAAAAGAAACTTGCACCAACCCGAGTTTGAAACCAGTGTCGCCGTGAATACTGTTCGTTTTCAATTCCCCCATTTATCTTACTGTTTCCTGTTGATCAACCATGAGATCATAGGGTATGGTAGAGGTGGTCAATTTAAATTTAGAAAAGTAAACTATACATCATCTGTTTCATTGAAGACAAGAGTTAGTTGTATAGCAGTAGATAAAGACAAACTGTGAGGCAAGGGGTATGTCGGGTGTAAAGGTAACGACATAAGAAACGTAGTTAGCTCGGTTGGTAGCACGCTTTCTTTTCATGGCGAGGCGATGGGTGCCGATGCAGAGGTCGCGGGTTCGATCCCCATGGTGGCCTGGATTTTTTCTTCTGTCTATTCCTTGTATTTTGTCTCGTCCTCGTTCCTATGGGGCTTTCGTATTATCTTATGTCATTACCTTTACTTGTGATAGCAGCGTCATTAGTGGGATGCTGGTATTGAATAATAAACTATTGGCATCTGTACATTACATCTCTTTGTCATCATTCCAGAACGAATTCAAGGTGACTGAAGGAACGATAACAATGCCACAGTTTCTCAAAGCTTTGGGAGAAGGCAGGGTGAGTCATCATTGAAATTCATTTAATTTTTTTTCCTAAATGTAACACTCGTAGACATCAACATGAACATTTCATTCCTCAGTTCTTTTCATAGCTGTAAACTTTAAGCTGGCTAGATTTTTTTAATCGTTCGTCTCCAATGGGACTAGATGTCGATCCACCTACCTGTCCCATCAGAAAACGAGCCCGCCACGTAACCCCTCCCCCTCCACCCTCTCAAAGGCAAAACTCATGCAACTCATACAACAAAGTCGCCCCACTAAGAACACAAACTGAAGTGTAACAAAGCTGAGAATATCCACTGATTTCTCTTTCCGTCATTATTGTATTGTTTATCATCCTCTTCTTCTTCTTCCTCTTTGTCTTTTGGCTTTTCCCATTCGTTAGGGGTCGCCACAGCAGATCATCCTTCTCCACTTTGCCCTATCCTGTTGGTCTCTATCGCATGCACCCGCAATCCTCACGCCTTCCTGTATTCTATCGATATAATAATATATTCTGTCTGGTCTTTCCTGTTCCTTCTGCCCGGCATGTCCATTGTGGTTTCAAGGTGAAGGAAATGTTTGGATCAGGCACGGCCTGTGTGGTTTCACCTGTCGACCAAATCATTTACAAAGATGAAAACCTGCACATACCTGTACCCAACTTTGAATCGTCCTTAGCTCAGAGATTTTACTCAGAACTCATAGACATTCAAGTGAGTCTAATTTGAAAGATGTGTCTTTTTTATAATAACATTTGTATTGATAAAGAAAAGTTTAGCAGTCTTCAAAAGAAACATATTCAATTTTTGAAGGCATTTACCCTTACCCAAAAAAAAATGCTTATTTATGTTGTATATAATATTTTTATGAAAAAAAATATTGCGTTGACGCCTTTAAGCCGAATTTATGCAATTTATTCACCTTTTCCATACTACCATTAAACATGCCAGTGGGCCTCTACAACTGTTATTTCTCCATTAAATTCACATAAGATGCTTTTGATACCAGAAACTATTAGAAAGCATGTTATACATGTATGTGAAAAAAGAAATGGACATGAAATGAACCACTTTCGTAACGTCCTGTCCAAGAGATGGCTATTATCACGTGTTGCGCTCAACGTCATTAAAACCGAGATAAGCCCCGGCTCTACATACCGTAACAGCCTTGAAAGGAGTTTTTCCTTTTTTTTCGCTACAAAGATTGGATTGATGTCAGTTGAGAAAACTGACACGCTTTTTCCTCGCTAAAACCGTCTTGCGTTTATATTGTGTCATATTGATGTACTTTCTCTGAGATATTACTCCGAAATTATGCCGAGTGTCGAATATTACGTTGAGAGTGAGAAAGAGAGTATATGAGGCAATTTGATTATTGTCCCCACATTACAGCATAGACTATCCATTTACTCTGCATATAGTTACAAATTCTATTCTGTATAAACTAAGCTTGTTTTGAAGACAGTTGAGAACCAAGCCATAGATGACAAGCTGGTCAATTTTCTCATTGTCCTATGTGAGATAAGGCCTGAAAGCATTGTACCAAGGCCACCTTGATAACATCAGCTGACTACCCTTGTTTCAGGAGCCTTCCAGGCCTTCTATTAGAGACGGCCTTGATTGTACCCATCAGGGATATAGAAATGATATCACAAAACTAGTTCTTTAATGGTATAACGTAGGCATAACATTCTGTTGTTTTAGTTGATCAAACGTTTTTGTCAATGGTATGCATTCTGTCATTTGGGTTAACATCATGCCATTTATTACCCATTTGTTTCACCATATTTTTATTCTACACAGTATTATAGAAAACCTCATCCCTGGATGGAATCTATTCATCGTGAAGAAGAAACCTTGAAGACAGCTGTTGCCAAGTAAAGCGCACATGTGCATTTCAATTGGCAGTTGATAACCTAAATTTGATCGTACAACATAAAGTAAACATGCGTCAATCTTTGCAGAAAGCAGATTCTGATGGTTGCTATGGCAGCGCAGGACCTCAATAACCGACACTAAAATCAACCACGCTCTTCTCTTTGTCAAAATTACTTACATTGTACGATGTTAAGGAGTGAACATACCATGGCACCGAAACCGAATTTATAAACTTGTGATACACAAACATTTTCATGTGCATAGTAAATAGTAAATATCAAATAAAAAGTTAAATGGTTGCTTTTTTTCTTATTCAATCTGCCATCATGTGCGAAAAGGGAGACAACTCAAGCCTTGTCACTTCTTGCTGGAGTATGATTCGACCTTTCGGAGATTACTTTTACCTCAAATGAAGTGTAATGAATTATTGAGTTGCTTCCTTTTTTCTTTCTTGCTTACATCCTGTTTTGGATACGTGGGGGTTTTTGTTTTCGTGTTATTGGATACGTGGGGGTTTTGTTTTTGTGTTATTGGATACGTGGGTTTTTGTTTTCGTGTTTTACGTGGGTTTTTGTTTTTGTGTTATTGGATACGTGGGTTTTTGTTTTTGTGTTATTGGATACGTGGGTTTTTGTTTTTGTGTTATTGGATACGGGGTTTTGTTTTCGTGTTATTGGATACGTGGGGGTTTTGTTTTTGTGTTATTGGATACGTGGGTTTTTTTTTGTGTTATTGGATACGTGGGTTTTTGGTGTTTTTTGGGTTTTTTTTTGTGTTATTGGATTGGGTTTTTGTTTTCGTGTTTTTAGATAGGGGTTTTTGTTTTCGTGTTATTGGATACGTGGGGTTTTTGTTTTTTTGTGTTATTGGATACGTGGGGTTTTTGTTTTTGTGTTATTGGATACGTGGGGTTTTTTGTTTTTTTGTGTTATTGGATACGTGGGTTTTTGTTTTCGTGTTATTGGATACGTGGGGGTTTTTGTTTTCGTTATTGGACGTGGGTTTTTGTTTTCGTGTTATTGGATGGACGTGTTATTGGATTTGTTTTGTGTTATTTTTGTTTCGTGTTATTGGATTTGTTTTCGTGTTATTGATTTGGTTTTGGATTTGTTTTCGTGTTATTGGATTTGTTTTGTGGGGTTTTGGATTTGTTTTGTGTTATTGGATTTGTTTTCGTGTTATTGGATTTATTTTCGTGTTATTAGATTTGTTTTCGTTTTATTGGATCCCCTTTCTTTTGTATCAGTTCCCATTGGGTTTTGTTTTCCGTATTTACGTGGGGGTTTTGTTTTTGTGTTATTGGATACGTGGGTTTTTGTTTTTGTTTTATTGGATACGTGGGTTTTTGTTTTTGTGTTATTGGATACGTGGGGTTTGTTTTTGTGTTATTGTTGTTCTTTTGCAAGTTAGCCAGTCTTGCACTCCCCCACCCTTTTATCCCCTTTCTTTCTGTATCAGTTCCCATTCTACCTTCCGGTGTATGGGTTCAGATGCCCTAAATGATCTTTTCTAGGCTGCCCTGTCTGACATTTTCTGTTTCCTTCCGTTAAAGTTAAATTTCTTGCGTTATTCTTTATATCTTATTCCCACTTTCTCCGAGGTCTGTATTTTGGTCTTTTCCCTTGAGTTTTAGCACTGTATACTGATTTAGCTATTCTATTGTCATTCATTCTGTTAACATGCATCAAACCATCTCAGTTGATTCATTTCTATCTTAGTTTTTATGCTATCTGCTTTGGTTTGATCTCTTAGTGTTGTGTTTTTGATTTTGTCTCTTTTAGTTTTTCCTACTACTCTTCTTAGATATTTCATTTCGGCTGCCTGCACTCTACTGTACTCCCTACTGTCTAAGGTCCAGGTTTCACTGCCATACAGGAGAGTAGGACAATAAACTGTGTTGTATACTGCCATTTTGGTTTTTGTTGACAATTCTTGTTTACTTACAAATGCCTTTCCTAGATGGTTATATATTGTACTTGGCTTTGGGATTCTCTCGCTGATTTCTTCTCTCAGTTTTCCCTCTGAGTTAATCATTACTCCTAGGTAATTGTAGTTTTGAACTTGTTCTAAATGCTCCCTGCCCAATTTCAGATTTTGTGTTTTAGCTTTCCTAGTTACTAGCATTGTTTTGGTTTTCTTTGCATTTACTCTCATTCCTTTTTTGTTTAATTCATTATTCATTATGTTGATATTTGACTGGAGGTCACTGTCTGATTTTCAAACAGAACTAAATCATCAGCAAATGAAAGCATTGCTACATTTACTGGTTTGAGCTTCCACGTACCTACATTCATCTTCCTGTTTGCGACTGAATCCATAAATGAGATAAACAAAGAGGACTTAGGATTCACAACCCTGTCTTACTCCTGTATCTACATCAAATTCTTCAGATACATTTCCAGCTACTCTCACTGCACATGTTGGTTTATTGTAAAAACTTTTAATGGCTTCTATTAAATTTTGCTCTACGTTGTGTTCTTTTAAAAGAATGCCATAGTTCGTCCCTCCTTACAGTGTCAAATGCCTTTTCTAAGTCAATAAAACACAGGTGTAAGTCAATGTTTCTCTCAAGGAATTTTTCTATTCTTTGTCTAATTGTAAATATGTGGTCTTGTACACTTCTTCCTGGTCTAAATCCACTCTGGTGTTCTTCAATCTGATCCTCTACTCTTTTCGCTAGTCTCATTTCCAGAATCCTGGCATACACTTTTCCTGTTACGCTAAGTAGTGATATCCCTCTATAGTTTGAACATTCTATTGTTGATCCTTTCTTATGTATTGGTACTACCGTTCCCATTTTCCAGTCGTCTGGCACCTGTTTGGACTTCCATGCTTGTTGACATATTGCATGTAGTAGTTTGTCTGCCTCTCTCCTTGGTTTTTAATAACTTCTGGATAAACTTGATCTGGTTCTGGGGCTTTTCCTAATTTCACTTTTCTTATAGCTGTTTGAAGTTCTTCCATTAAGATATCTACATCTTCAGCTGTCTCTTCGATTACTTGTTACTTTTCATAATTGATCTGTACTCTTTATTTCATATGTTCTGGAGGGATTATGTAATTGTTGAAAATAGTTTCTTCACGTTTCTTTGATTTCACTGTTTCCTTTCATTATTTCTCCTTTGGCGTTCTTAATTTGTCGTATTGGGCATGCTTTGGTCTTTCTCATGCTACTCATTGCTCACCAGAACAGCTTTTGATTTCCTTGATAGCTTTCTTAAAGTCTTTGTCCAAACTCTTCCCACTGTTCCTGTTTTGCTTTCCTAACTTCCTCTTTGGCGATAGTTCTTTTTATTCACGTAATCTATCCTATCCTCCGGTCTCTTTGTTTACAAGTATTTCTTCCAGGCATCTTTCTTTTCTTTGATCTTAGTCTTGATATTCTCATTTCACCATGCTGTTCTTTTCCTATCTCCTTTAATTTGTTTCCTACCACAGACCTCTTCAGTACAACTGAGGACTGTTTCTTGATATATTTGCCAATTTTCTTCTATTGTGCTTTCCTTCAGGTCCATCTGCCTTTCACTGATAGATTTTTAAAATCTTGCATTGGTACATTTGTTTCACAATTGGTTTATTTAGTTCTTCTGTTTTGAGTTTATTAGCTTTTCTTCTCTTTCCTTTCCTGTTTGTTTTCTTTAGTCAGTAATCTCATTTTGGCAATCACTAGGGGATGATCACTAAATATTTCAGCTCATATGTTTACTCTAGCATCAATTGTACTGTAAAAAGGGAACTGCTAACTATTATGTAGTCTATCATTGACTTTTCACATCTATCTTCATTTACTCTTGGATATTTGTGGATATCTTTATGAGGAAAAAGTTGTTAGCTGTTTCCATGTTATTCTTTTAGGCAAAAATCTATTAGTCTGTCTCCATTTGGAGAAGTTGTTGTCTCTCCTTCTTTACCTATTGCCCTCCTGATGTTTCTACATTGTGGCCTACTCTAGAGTTTAAATGTCATGAAAGCATTAGTTCCTGTTTGTGTTTGAGATTCTCTGCAGCTATTTGTAAATCATTTTCGAAGACATCTTTTTCTTCTTTGGTGGTATCTTCGTTTGGTCTATAAGCTATTAATGATTTAATTTCTCTTCCTTTTGGTTTAATATTTACCTCTAATAGCCGTGGGCTTACAAATTTCCAACTGTCTAGTAGCATTTCTTGTCTTTTATGCATTAGGAGGCCTACTCCTGCTCTAGCGCTATCTATTGACATCTGCTCCTGAGAAGATTAAAGTATGATTTGATCCTACATTTTCTATTCCTTGTCCTTTTTCTTTGTTTCTGTAATAGCCAAAATGTCTACTTTGAATTTTTCCATTTCTTCAGCTAATTCTAACTCCTTTCCATTAATTGCCCTAACATTCCATGTTCCAAAAATCACAGTCCGTGTTCTTTTCCAAAATCGTCTTCGAAAGTTCAAGCCAGGTATATCATTTTATGTATTACTTTGAATCAGGTTACTTTTGATAAGCAGGGGATTAGCCCACGGTACCCTAGTTAGATGGTGGGGCTGCTACCTTGAGGCCCCTTACCGGGCCTTGTTATGTTCTGTCAGGGTTAACTCCCTTAGCCTTTGGTCATTCAAGACCGGCCTGCAAGGCATCAGATTGTTATTTTCTTTCAGGGTTAACTTCCTTAGCCTTTGGTCAGTCAAGACCGACCTGCAAGGCACAGCAGGAGACTCGTGGAGGGCGGGATCATCTACTCCCCGGTACAGGTGCTTACCTGTCCACTGCCCGGCCCTTTTTTCCCCATTAATGTTAAAGTTGATTTTATCCATACATGTATTTCTCTTTCTAAAAAACACCTTCAAGCAAATAGCGAAAGAATATGACAATGTTTACGTATATGGAATTTTTTTATTATCTCATTCATTATGGCATTATTTGTAAGATTATTATTATTTTCTGGATCTTTATTTCAAATTCTAAGGTTTTTAGATTTAACGAATGATGTAACGAGAAATTATAGCTCAAGCTTTTAATTTGTTTGTGATTTTTATCCCTAAATATTCATAAAGCAGAAAATTCATTTTGTTTGTAAACATATTTTGCATTACATGGAATTTTCAGAGTTGTGCAGTGAAAGAACATGATTTGATTCTACTCACAGCCACCACTAAGGTGATTTTGGGTGTTTCCAACAGGCTTTTTAATTTTGCCTACATGCCCTTTAAACAG
>JAXRKP010000115.1:87500-100000 GCA_037039925.1 Doris montereyensis
AAATAGACGCAAAATACATGGCGTGTTGCATTTAAACATTGTGTGGTGGGTACGGATATAAAAACTCCGCCACTATTTAAAAAGATTTGGCGTGGTAAGTTATTCAAAGATCCAATCATAATGGAGGACTATGTAGTCCAGGTGCAAAGCATCGGCCTCTCAACCAAAAGGTAATGTGTTTGAGCCCCACCAACGATTGAAAAATTGTCTGGATTTTTTTCGAGCAAAATCTTACTCCCCCTACCCCCCACCCCCGGTCCAAGTAGATGGATCGACGGTCCCGTGTGTAGTTCACAACACTTTGTGCACGTTAAAGATCACTTGGCTGTTTTACAAGGCAGTCCGGGCAAATTTAAAAATCCTACCCAAAACTCCCAAAGATCACCTTAGTTGTGGATGTGGGTAAATGAAACCCAAGTGCACACCCACTGCCAGACATATATGCCCGTAACACCAAACACTACACTGCTTCCCTCAGAAAAGTCAATAGTCAACGAGTATTCGGTGTCACAGGAGTTCAGAGTAGATATGGTTAGGATGCTATGATGATGCTAAAAAGCAATGAGCTCTAGTATATGGGCCAGAGGAAGTTGAGACGGGACTTTGGCGGAAATGACCTGCCAAAGCCATATTATGTTTAGTAAGTAAAGTAGCCATGGACTTTGGCGGAAATGACCTGCCAAAGCCATATTATGTTTATGTTTGGAGAAATAGCCAAAGCCATATTATGTTTAGTAGGTAAAGTAGCCAATTTCTCGTTGAGCATTGGATGACGCGGAGTAGAATCTTGATTTCTCTAAGCATTCGGCATTTTTTTTTGTGGTAGCGTGTCATTGCTTTCTCTCCCAACCTTATTTTTGCCAAGCCTGACTGGAGTCATATATCCACTTGGTGCTGGGTCGACAGAGGGGTCATACACATTTTCGGGAGGGCAAAATGTAAAAAGTAAATTAAGTCCCATACTCAGAGTTGAGCGTAGAGTCAACAAGAGAAGAGTCGTGATTTTTCTAGGCATTCGGCATACTGGGGTAGTTTGCCATTGGTTTCTAGGCATTCGACATACTGGGGAAGTTTGCCATTGCTTTCTAGGCATTCGTCATACTGGGGAAGTTTGCCATTGCTTTCTAGCATTCGACATACTGGGGAAGTTTGCCATTGCTTTCTAGGCATCATACTGGGGTAGTTTGCCATTGCTTTCTAGGCTTTCGACATACTGGGGTAGTTTGCCATTGCTTTCTAGGCATTCATTGCTTTCATATACGGGGGTAGTTTGCCATCGCTTTCTAGGCATTCGGCATACTGGGGTAGTTTGCCATCGCTTTCTAGGCACACGGCATACTGGGGTAGTTTGCCATTGCTTTCTAGGCACACGGCATACTGGGGTAGTTTGCCATCGCTTTCTAGGCACACGGCATACTGGGGAAGTTTGCCATTGCTTTCTAGGCACACGGCATACTGGGGTAGTTTGCCATTGCTTTCTAGGCATTCGTCACGGCATACTGGGGTAGTTTGCCATTGCTTTCTGGCATTCATCATACTGGAGAAAAAGTTTGCCATCGCTTTCTAGGCACACGGCATACTGGGGTAGTTTGCCATTGCTTTCTAGGCATTCGGCATACTGGGGAGTTTGACAGTTTGCCATCGCTTTCTAGGCATTCGGCATACTGGGGTAGTTTGCCATTGCTTTCTAGGCACGGCATACTGGGGTAGTTTGCCATTGCTTTCTAGGCACACGGCATACTGGGGTAGTTTGCCATTGCTTTCTAGGCACACGGCATACTGGGGTAGTTTGCCATCGCTTTTGCAGCACACGGCATACTGCCATTGCTTTTCTGGCACACGGCATACTGGTGAAAGCACAGACGGTAGTTTGCCATTGCTTTCTAGGCACACGGCATACTGGGAAGTTGCCATCGCTTTCTAGGCACACGGCATACTGGGGTAGTTTGCCATTGCTTTCCACACCACCTCTACATTTGCCGAGTCTGACCTAGCCACCCATTTCGCTGCTGGGTCGACAGGAGGGCCAGATAAATTTACCCGGACCTGGAATTGAACGCGGGCCTCTGGGTAGTAGTCAGACACTCTACTGAATGAGCTATCGGCGCTAGTGGATAAAAGATAATATATGTAGGTCTGCACATGTAAGTAGATACAGATGTAAGTAGATACAGATGTAAGTAGATACAGACTGTAAATTCATATTTATTATCGTCCTTACCATGTCTATGATTCGAATGTGACTTGTAGCAAATGCAATGGCGTTCGGGGGCGTTGCTACTGGCAACATGAAAGCCAAGGAACACGCCAGGGCGCCAGGGAACAGAAAGTACAACGGGTTGACATTCAAAGAGACGGCCTGTAGATGGTGCGAAAAAAAGACACGTAACAAAAATGAAGTGTTGATTGATGTGTGCTATGCAGTCTGATAATGATATAATCCATTACACATCTAGTAACACGAGACAAAACAAGAGTAGTTTGCTTGATATTGCTTTTGTCAAGATGTTTTATGAATAAGGCTATCTCATAAAAAGAACATGCATCAGTCAATCGATTTATCTATCTATCTATGTATCTATCTAATATATATATATATATATATATATATATATATATATATATATATATATATATATATATATATATATATACATAAATATATATAAATATATATGCGTCTCTCTCTCTCTCTCTCTCTCTCTCTCTCTCTCTCTCTCTCTCTCTCTCTCTCTCTCTCTCTCTCTCTCTCTCTCTCTCTCTCTCTCTCTCTCTCTCTCTCTCTCTCTCTCTCTCTCTCTCTCTCTCTCTCTCTCTCTCTCTCTCCTCTCTCTCTCTCTCTCTCTCTCTCTCTCTCTCTCTCTCTCTCTCTCTCTCTCTCTCTCTCTCTCTCTCTCTCTCTCTCTCTCTCTCTCTCTCTCTCTCTCTCTCTCTTTCTCTTTCCATCTATCTCTCTCTCTCTCTAAATATTAATCTGCCCATCTATCTATATGTGCATCTATTTATGCATCCATCCTTTCATCTATCTATATATCAATCTATCTATGCATCCATCCATTCATCTATCTATATATCCATTCGTCCATCAATCCATCTATCTATATCTCCATTCGTCGATCCATTCATCTATCTATATATCCATTCGTCCATCCATCCATCTATCTATATATCCATTCATCCATCCATTCATCTATCTATATATCCATTCGTCCATCCATCCATCTATCTATATATCCATCCGTCCATCCATTAATCTATCTATATATCCATCCGTACCGTACATCAATCCATCTATCATATCCATTCTTCCATCCATCCATCTATCTATATATCCATTCGTTCATCCATCCATCTATGCATCCATTCATTCATCTATGTATGCATCCATCTATTCATCTATCTATATATCTATTCGTCCATCCATCCATCTATCTATATGTCCATTCGTCCATCCACCCATCTATCTATATATCCATCCGTCCATTCATCCATCTATCTATATATCCATTCGTCCATCGATCCATCTATCTATATATCCATCCGTCCATCCATTTATCTATCTATGTATCCCTTCGTCCATCCATGCATCTATCTATATATCCATCCGTCCATCTATCTATGTATCCATCCATCCATCTATCTATATATCCATCCATACATCTATCTATATATCCAACTGTCCATCCATCTATCTATCTATCTATCTATCTATCTATCTATATATATATATATATATATATATATCTATATATATATATATATATATCTATATATATATATATATATATATATATATCTCCATTCGTCCATCCATCCATCTATCTATATATCCATCCGTCCATCCATCCATCTATCTATATATCCGTCCGTCCATCCATTTATCTATCTATACATCCATCCGTCTATCCATGCATCTATCTATATCTTCATCCGTCCATCTCTCTATATATCCATTCATCCATCTATCTATATATCCATCCATCCATCTATCTACATATCCATTCGTCCATCCATCCATCTTTCTATATATCCATCCGTCCATTCATCCATCTATCTATATATCCATTTGTCCATGCATTCATCTATCTATATATCTATTCGTCTATCCATTCATTTATCTATATATCCATCAATCCATCTATCTATATATCCATCTATCTATATATCCATCCTATCAATCAATTTATCTATCTACATATCCATCTATCTATATATCCATCCATCTATATATCCATCTATCTATATATCCATCCATCCATCCATCAATCTATCTATATATTCATCTATCTATATATCCATTCGTCGATCCATTCATCTATCTATATATTCATCCGTCCATCCATCCATCTATATATCCATCTATTTATGCATCCGTCCATCCATCCATCTATCTATATATCCATCCGTCCATCCATCCATCTATATATCCATCTATATATCCATCGGTCCATCCATCCATCTATCTATATATCCATCTATTTATATATCCATCCGTCCATCCATCCATCTATCTATATATCCATCTATCTATATATCCATCCATCCATCCATCCATCCATCTATCTATATATCCAACTATCTATATATCCATCCATCCATCCATCCATCTATCTATATATCCATCTATCTATATCATCCATCCATTCATCTATCTATATATCCATCTATCTATGCATCCATCCATTCATCTATCTATATATATATATATATATACATCCGACCATCAATTCATCTGTTTATATATCCATATATCTATACATCAATCCATTCATCTATCGATATATCCATCTATCTATGCATCAATCCATTCATCTATCTATCTATCCATCTATCTATGCATCCATCCATTCATCTATCTATATATCCATCTATGTATGCATCCATCCATTCATTTATCTATATATCCATCCGTCCATCCATCCATCTATCTATATATCCATCTATCTATATATCCATCCATTCATTTATCTATATATCCATCCGTCCATCCATCCATCTATCTATATATCCATCTATCTATATATCCATCCGTCCATCCATCCATCTATCTATATATCCATCTATCTATATATCCATCCGTCCATCCATCCATCTATCTATATATCCAACTATCTATATATCCATCCGTCCATCAATCCATCTATCTATATATCCATCTATCTATATATCCATCCATCCATCCATTGTCCATCCATTCCTCTATCTATATATCCATCTATCTATGCATCCATCCATTCATCTATTTATATATACATCCGTCCATCCATTCATCTATCTATATATCCATTTATTATCTATACATCCATCCATTCATCTATTTATATATCCACCTATCTATGCATCCATCCATTCATCTATCTATATATCCATCGATCTATACATCCATCTATTCATCTATCTATATATACATCTATCTATGCATCCATCAATTCATCTATCTATATATACATCCGTCCATCCATTCATCTATCTATATATCCATCTATCTATGCATCCATCCATTCATCTATCTATATATCCATTTATCTATGCCTTCATCCATCCATCTATATATATATATACATCTATCTATCCATCCATCCATCTATATATATATATATATATCTATATATATATCCATCTATCTGCATCCATCCATCCATCTATCTAGATCCATCCATCTATCTATAATATATCCATTCATCTATCTATATAACCATCTATCTATGCATTCATCCATCCATCTATATATCCATCTATCTATGCATCCATCGATCCATCTATATATACATCTATCTATCCATCCATCCATCTATGTAGATATCCATCTATCTATGCATCCATCCATCCATCCATCTAGATATCCATCCGTTCATCCATTTATCTATCTATATATCCATCCTTCCATCCATCCATCTATCTATATATCCATCTATCTATATATCCATCCGTCTATCCATCCATCTATCTATATATCCATATATCTATACATCCATCCATTCATCTATCTATATATCCATCCGTCAGTCCATTCATCTATCTATATATTCATCTATCTATGCATCCATCCATTCATCTATTTATATATCCATTTATCTATGCATCCATCCATTCATTCATCTATATATCCATCCGTCCATCCATCGATCTATCTATATATTCATCTATCTATATATCCATCCGTCCATCCATCCATCTATCTATATATCCATCTATCTATATATCCATCTATCTATATATCCATCTATCTACATATCCATCTATCTATATATCCATCCGTCCATCCATTCATCTATCTATGTACCATCCGTCCATCCATCCATCTATATATCCAACTATCTATATATCCATCTATCCATCCATCCATCTATCTATATATCCATCTATCTATATATCCATCCATCCATCCATTCATCTATCTATATATCCATCCGTCCATCCATTCCTCTATCTATATATCCATCTATCTATCATTATCATCCATTCATTTATCTATATATCCATCTATCTATGCATCCATCCATTCATCTATATATATCTATCTATCTATCCATCCATTCATCTATTTATATATCCATTTATCTATACATCCATCCATTCATCTATTTATATATACACCTATCTATGCATCCATCCATTCATCTATCTATATATCCATCTATCTATGCATCCATCCATTATCTATCTATATATCCATCTATCTGTGCATCCATCAATTCATTTATATCGATATATACATCTATCTATGCATCCATCCATTCGTCTATCTATATATCCATCTTTCTATGCATCCATCCATTCATCTATCTATATATCCATCTATCTGTGCATCCATCAATTCATATATCTATATATACATCCGTCCATCCATTCATCTATCTATATATATCCATCTATCTATGCATCCATCCATCCTTCTATGTATATACACCTATCTATCCATCCATCCATCTATATATATATATATATATATATATATATATATATATATATATATCCATATATCTATCTGCATCCATCCATCCATCTATCTAGATATCCATAATCCATCCATCCATCCATCTATATATATATATATATATATATATATATATCCATCTATCTATGCATCCATCCATCTATCTATATATCCATCTATCTATGCATCCATCGATCCATCTATATAGACATCTATCTATCCATCGATCCATCTATGTAGATATCCATCTATCTATGCATCCATCCATCCATCCATCTAAATATCCATCCGTTCATCCATTTATCTATCTATATATATCCATCCGTCCATCCATCCATCTATCTATATATCCATCTATCTATATATCCATCCGTCCATCCATTCATCTATCTATATATCCATCTATCTATGCATTCATCCATTCATCTATCTATATATCCATCTATATATACATCCGTCCATCCATTCATCTATCTATATATCCATCTATATATACATCCATCCATTCATCTATCCATATATCCATCTATCTGTGCATCCATCCATTTATTTATCTATATATCCATCCGTCCATCCATCCATCTATCTATACATCCATCCATTCATCTATCTATATACCCATCTATCTATTCATTCATCCATTCATCTATCTATATATCAATATATCTATGCATCCATCCATTCATTTATCTATATATCCATCCATCCATCCATCTATCTATCTATATATCCATCTATCTATATATCCATTTATCCATATATCCATCCGTCCATCCATGCATCTATCTGTATATCCATCTATCTATATATCCATCCGTCCATCCATCCATCTATCTATATATCCATCTATCTATATATCCATCCGGCCATCCATTCATCTATCTACATATCTATCTGTCCATCCATTCATCTATCTATATATCCATCTATCTATGCATCCATTCATCAATCTATATATCCTTCTATATATGCATCCATCCATTCATCTATCTATATATCCATCTATCTACGCATCCATCCATTCATCTATCTATATAATCATCTATCTATGCATCCATCCATTCATTATCTATATATCCATCTATCTATGCACCCATCCATTCATCTATCTATCTATCCATCTATCTATGCATCCATCCATTCACCTATCTATATATCCATATATCTATGCATCCATCCATTCATCTATCTATATATCCATCTATCTATGCATCCATCCATTCATCTATCTATATATCCATCCGTCCATCCATCCATTCATCTATCTATATATCCATCTATCTACGCATCCATCCATTCATCTATCTATATAATCATCTATCTATGCATCCATCCATTCATTATCTATATATCCATCCATCTATGCATCCATCCATTCATCTATCTATATATCCATCTATCTATACATCCAACCATTTATTTATCTATATATCCATATATATGCATCCATCCATTCATCTATCCATTCATATCTATATATCCATCTATCTATGCATCCATCCATTCATTTATCTATATATCCATCCGTCCATCTATATATCTATCTATACAACCACCTATCTATGCATCCATCCATCCATCTATATATCCATCTATCTATGCATTCATCCATCCATCTATATATACGTATATCTATTTATCCATCCATCTATCTATATATCCATCTATCTATGCATCCATCCATCCATCTATCGAGATATCCATCCGTTCATCCATTCATCTATCTATATATCCATCCGTCAATCCACCAATCCTGTCTAACTCAACCAGTATACTTATGACGATATTTATATTTACTTACCATTTGTATCAAAATGGGACACAAAATACTGGACGTGGCAGCGTTGCTTGTGATTTCCGTGATGAAGGAGATGACGAAACTGAGAACGAGAATCATTTGCCAAGGCTCGATGCTCGAGAAATAAGACAATTGTAAGCCAATCCATTCCGATAAGCCGGATTTCTGTATAGATTGAATTTTTGAACTTGATCAGCATACAGTAGGAGTACTATATTAATATGTTATACGCAGTTATGATTTAAATACACAAAACAAACAACACATCATGCTCATAGATGTAAACAAAGATAGCAACGAACGGAATATCAATGTTATAAACAAAACGATGCTTCATCGATACAGAATAATCATTATGTTAACGTAGAACGCCTCTCGTTTCATTGAAAGTTACACTGTCCACTAGATGCGGTGATCTCAAGGTGAATTCAGAGAAAACCGATGAAAGTCATGTGAAAGAGCGAAATGAAAGCAAATAAGATATAGCCTATAGCAGTGACGTCGGTTGCTAAACGGTTAGGCTGCCGGACTGGGAATCATGAGGTCCTGAGTTCGAATCCTAGCAAAGCCAGGTCCGACGTTGTGTTCCTTTTGAAAGACGCTTCACGCATTCTCCCCACTCTACCCAGGTGTAAATGGGTACAAGCACTAGCTTAGGAGTAAAAACCTGTGCCAGACTAGCGTCCTGGCCAAGGGGTAATTATTGTCGCCTGTTCCGTTCACGCTATAGAAACCGGGATGGCTCTATAGGCCTTACGGGCCTTGAAGGAACTATAGCGGTAGCAGCAAACCACCTCAAAGGACCTGGCAATGGATGAGGAACAGGGGTAACTAAAATACGATTTACTGAAATATTGCAGGTCGTTGTATAAATAGAATGTGTGCAACAGAAAACTGGTGTTGGAGATGAAGTGAGCATAATGTGTAAAACTGGTGGTGAAGTGAGCATAATGTGTAAAACTGGTGGTGAAGTGAGCATAATGTGTAAAACTGGTGTTGGAGTTGAAGTGAGCATAATGTGTAAAACTGGTGTTGGAGTTGAAGTGAGCATAATGTGTAAAACTGGTGGTGAAGTGAGCATAATGTGTAAAACTGGTGTTGGAGTTGAAGTGAGCATAATGTGTAAAACTGGTGGTGTGAGCATAATGGTAAAACTGGTTGAAGTGAGCATAATGTGTAAAACTGGTGTTGGAGTTGAAGTGAGCATAATGTGTAAAACTGGTGTTGGAGTTGTGAGCATAATGTGTAAAACTGGTGTTGGAGTTGAAGTAAGCATAATGTGTAAAACTGGTGTTGGAGTTGAAGTGAGCATAAGCATAATGTGTAAAACTGGTGTTGGAGTTAAAGTGAGCATAATGTGTAAAACTGGTGGTGTTGAAGTGAGCATAATGTGTAAAACTGGTGTTGAAGTGAGCATAATGTGTAAAACTGGTGTTGAAGTGAGCATAATGTGTAAAAAAGTGGCATAATGTGTAAAACTGGTGTTGAGTGAGCATAATGTGTAAAACTGGTGTTGGTGTTGTAAGACTGGTGAGTGAGCATAATGTGTAAAACTGGTGTTGGAGTGAACATAATGTGTAAAACTGGTGTTGGTAAAAGTTGAACATAAGTAAAACTGGTGTTGGAGTGAACATAATGTGTAAAACTGGTGTTGGAGTTGAAGTAAGCATAATGTGTAAAACTGGTGTTGGAGTTGAAGTGAGCATAATGTGTACAACTGGTGTTGGAGTTGAAGTGAGCATAATGTGTACAACTGGTGTTGGAGTTGAAGTGAGAATAATGTGTAAAACTGGTGTTGGAGTTGAAGTAAGCATAATGTGTAAAACTGGTGTTGGAGTTGAACTAGTTTTGGAGTTGAAGTGAGCATAATGTGTAAAACTGGTGTTGGAGTTGAAGTGAGCATAATGTGTAAAACTGGTGTTGGAGTTGAAGTAAGCATAATGTGTAAAACTGGTGTTGGAGTTAAAGTGAGCATAATGTGTAAAACTGGTGTTGAAGTGAGCATAATGTGTAAAACTGATGTTGAAGTGAGCATAATGTGTAAAACTGATGTTGGTGCATAATTGGAGTGAGAATAATGTGTAAAACTGGTGTTGAAGTGAGCATAATGTGTAAAACTGGTGATAAATAAGAACATGGCACAAGACAGAGGTGTCTGTAGCCAAGTACATTGTCGTTTGGCTGCCAGACTTGCGATCGTGTGGCGCTGGTTTCGAATCCTGGTAATGCTAGAACCTTTGCTGGGGAAGTCACGTAACGCGCAATTCCTTCACTTGACTCAGCTTTAAATGGATACCAGCATCAGTTGGAGAGAAACACCTGCGATAAACAAGCGTCCTTGTCCAGGATTATCACCTATTCCACTCCATGCTATAGAAACCGGAAAAGGCTTAGATTGTTTGAGTCCGGCATGGTTTTAAAGGAGTTACATAACATTTTATCTGTATTTGAATGACACTCATAATAATATCCAGAATCATTTTTATTAGTAAATATCATGGATTTACAACATTTAGGGACAAACAGTACATTGGACAACAAACAGTACATTGGACAACAAACAGTACATTGGACAACAAACAGTACATTGGACAACAAACAGTACATTATACAACAAACAGTACATTGGACAACAAACAGTACATTATACAACAAACAGTACATTGGACAACAAACAGTACATTGGACAACAAACAGTACATTATTACAACAAACAGTACAGCATTGGACAACAAACAGTACATTATACAACAAACAGTACATTGGACAACAAACAGTACATTGGACAACAAACAGTACATCAGACAACAAACAGTACATTATACAACAAACAGTACATTGGACAACAAACAGTACATTATACAACAAACAGTACATTATACAACAAACAGCACATCAGACAACAAACAGTACATTATACAACAAACAGTACATTATACAACAAACAGTACATCAGACAACAAACAGTACATTATACAACAAACAGTACATTGGACAACAAACAGTACATTATACAACAAACAGTACATCAGACAACAAACAGTACATTGTATAACAAACAGTACATTATACAACAAACAGTACATCAGACAACAAACAGTACATTATACAACAAACAGTACATTGGACAACAAACAGTACATTATACAACAAACAGTACATTATACAACAAACAGCACATTATACAACAAACAGTACATTGGACAACAAACAGTACATTATACAACAAACAGCACATTATACAACAAACAGTACATTATACAACAAACAGTAGGGAACATGGCATACTAAAAAAAGGGAAATAATCATGATAACAAGCGATGTCTTAAAACCTTAACAATTAATTGTTCTTTTTGTTAAAAAGATAGGAGGAGATTGGAAACAACCTATCCAGACAAAATTACAAACTAGTTCTGGTATTATTTGCGATCTTTTTCATACAATTTTGATTCAGCTGGAGAGCAATCTTGATTCTTCATCGAGGGTTCAGATTTTATCTGAGATTTCCGTGTCCAAGCATTTCAACCAACGGCGTCACAATGACAGCGTCGGCACAACAGTAACAACACACACCCTTAAATATATTGTTTAGCTTTTCCACAGTACATTTACAGTAATTTAGTGTTAATCGTATTACTCGTATTCAATTCTTGGAATTTCTTTCTTTCTTTCTTTCTTTCTTTATCAGTTCCCACCTATGCTACCTTCTGGTGTATGGGTTCAGATGTCCGAGATGATCTTTCTCCAGGCCGCCCTGTCCTGACA
>JAXRKP010000115.1:105000-137500 GCA_037039925.1 Doris montereyensis
CACAAAAATGGAGGAACGAGCATGATAGCTTATGTAAATTGAGATTTATGAACTGCTTGGAAAATTTGACCCCATCAAACGTATTGAGATTTATGAATTGCTTGAAAATTTGGACCCCATCAAACGTATTGAGATTTATGATCTGCTTGGAAAATGTGACCCCATCAAACGTATTTTAACACTTAAAGATGTATGTAACAATTTACTTTTATATTATCTTGCTTTGGGAGCATGTGCTATAGATAGATTTATTTAAACAACAGAGCCCCCTTGAACGAGACAAATACTACAAAAAATAAAAAAAGGTAAAAGGACACCAGACAGAATCAATCATATGATCTCTACAGTGGCACCAATTGCCTCGACATGATGGGAAATCCCACGACCAACCATTTGATGGCCTAGATAAGGTAAACCTGCAGATGCCACACGTGAGGTTAAGGGTCCAAAACCTAATTTCAGATTCCACACGTGAGGTTAAAGGTCCAGAACCTAATTTTAGATTCCACACGTGAGGTTAAAGGTCCAAAACCTAATTTCAGAGTGAGGTTAAGGGTCCAAAACCTAATTTCAGATTCCACACGTGAGGTTAAAGGTCCAAAACCTAATTTCAGATTCCACACGTGAAGTTAAAGGTCCAAAAACTAATTTCAGATGCTAACGTGAAGTTAAAGGTCCAAAACCTAATTTCAGAGTGAGGTTAAGGGTCCAAAACCTAATTTCAGATTCCACACGTGAGGTTAAGGGTCCAAAACCTAATTTCAGATTCCATACGTGAAGCAAAAAGGTCCAAAAACTAATTTCAGATTCCACACGTGAGGTTAAAGGTCCAAAACCTAATTTCAGATTCCACACGTGAGGTTAAGGGTCCAAAACCTAATTTCAGATTCCACACGTGAGGTTAAGGGTCCAAAACCTAATTTCAGATTCCACACGTGAGGTTAAGGGTCCAAAACCTAATTTCAGATTCCACACGTTAAGTTAAGGGTCCAAAACCTAATTTCGCTGAGTCCGACGCTGCATCCTTAGAAAAAAACTAATTTGTAGATGTTTTTAAACTCCATTTAAATGTGGATTTATATTAGCCATATCTGAAAGTATGTCTACGACATACCTATCCGGGGGAGGAGAATATTGTATCCCTATTTCATTTTATGTTACAAAGAAACCAGAATCACCCCGGCTCCCTTGGGACCCCTTGGGACACAACTCCTGGATATTACTTGATTTTACTTCTTCAAATACATTTATCTTAAACTTAGACGCTACAGGGACATAATTCTAAAACTTGTTTAACTTAATACATTTGTACTTTCATTGATACATGTACACGTTTTTGTGCTGACCATATCGTACTTTCATTGACATTCAATATTTAGCTTATTGGACATGATATTGTAATGATGTATTGACGAATTGCTAATTAATTAAGTTCACAGAGAGTTCACGCAACAGTGCGCCGCTCTATGGCCTTTCTTTTCTTGCAGAGCAATCGATCACAATTGAGTGCATAAAATATCAAACAAACTTGGCACCAAGAGAGGAATGTTCACTTACGACAGAGGACCAAGCTCGTTAAGAAATTTTCTGATCACTTTTTGGTGGCTGCCCTCTCGCTCTTCCGCCCACAGTCGAATTTAAACAACTCTCTGGTCAAGACAAAATTCAAATTTGAGTTAAGTGTATTCCCTTATATACAACATTTCACCATCTTTACGTGTTATCTCATATTTCTATCTTCAGAAACGTAGACAATTGGTAGAGAAACCAAGCAGTCAATAGAAAGAAACCCTACCAGAGATGTTAGTTCTACCAGGTTTGGTATGGTGGGATTGAGAGAGAGGACATATGTTAGTTCTACCAGGCTTGGTATGGCGTGGAATTGAGAGAGAGGACATATGTTAGTTCTACCAGGCTTGGTATGGCGTGGGATTGAGAGAGAGGACATATGTTAGTTCTATCAATTTTGGCGTGGGGTTGAGAGAGAGGACATATGTTAGTTCTACCAGGTTTGGTATGGCTTGGGATTGAGAGAGAGGACATATGTTAGTTCTACCAGGTTTGGTATGGCGTGGGATTGAGAGAGAGGACATATGTTAGTTCTACCAGGTTTGGTATGGCGTGGAATTGAGAGAGAGGACATATGTTAGTTCTACCAGGTTTGGCGTGGGATTGAGACAGAGGACATATGTTAGTTCTACCAATTTTGGCGTGGGATTGAGAGAGAGGACATATGTTAGTTCTACCAGGTTTGGTATGGCGTGGGATTGAGAGAGAGGACATATGTTAGTTCTACCAGGTTTGGCGTGGGATTGAAAGAGAGGACATATGTTAGTTCTACCAGCCTTGGTGTGGCGTGGGATTGAGAGAGAGGACACATGTTAGTTCTACCAGGTTTGGCGTGGGATTGAGACAGAGGATATATGTTAGTTCTACCAGGTTTGGTATGGCGTGGGATTGAGAGAGAGGACATATGTTAGTTCTACCAGGTTTGGCGTGGGATTGAAAGAGAGGACATATGTTAGTTCTACCAGCCTTGGTATGGCGTGGGATTGAGAGAGGACACATGTTAGTTCTACCAGGTTTGGCGTGGGATTGAGACAGAGGATATATGTTAGTTCTACCAGCCTTGGTATGGCGTGGGATTGAGAGAGAGAGGACATATGTTAGTTCTACCAGGTTTGGCGTGGGATTGAGAGAGAGGAAATATGTTAATTCTACCAGGTTTGGCGTGGGATTGAGACAGAGGACATATGTTAATTCTACCAGGTTTGGCGTGGGATTGAGACAGAGGAAATATGTTAATTCTACCAGGTTTGGCGTGGGATTGAGACAGAGGACATATGTTAATTCTACCAGGTTTGGCGTGGGATTGAGACAGAGGACACATGTTAATTCTACCAGGTTTGGCGTGGGATTGAGACAGAGGACATATGTTAGTTCTACCAGGTTTGGCGTGGGATTGAGACAGAGGACATATGTTAATTCTACCAGGCTCTCTCTCTCTCTCTGTCTCTCTGTGTCTGTCTCTGTCTCTGTCTCTGTCTCTGTCTCTGTCTCTGTCTGTCTGTCTGTCTGTCTGTCTGTCTGTCTGTCTGTCTGTCTGTCTGTCTGTCTCTCTCTCTCTCTCTCTCTCTCTCTCTCTCTCTCTCTCTCTCTCTCTCTCTCTCTCTCTCTCTCTCTCTCTCTCTCTCTCTCTCTCTCTCTCTCTCTCTCTCTCTCTCTCTTCCCCTTCCTTGTCATACCCCTCACATTTCCATGAATTTGTTTTATATATCATAGTCAATTGAAGTTTGAAGGTGGCCACTCCACCCACAGTCCAAACGCGAGTAGAGTATGGGCGGTCTACTAAGACCATAACGAGGCACTACATTTCTGGTCCTATAGTAATTCAAGCGGTTGCACTCACAAAACTTATTTTCACAGACACCTCTCAGGCAACCCCTGATGATGTAAACTTGGTTAAATCTATGACTAGTTAAGGAGCATTTAACAACTATTAACTAATATATTACGTAACAAATGAAATCATTGGCTAGTATCTAACTAATTGGCAAATAATTAAATAAGAGATCATTTCTACCCCATACTAAAAGTAAACAACATGTAACACAACATAACCACCACCACCATCATCACCCCACCACAAACAA
The DNA here is from genome assembly GCA_037039925.1 of Doris montereyensis. Taxonomy (NCBI): domain Eukaryota; kingdom Metazoa; phylum Mollusca; class Gastropoda; order Nudibranchia; family Dorididae; genus Doris; species Doris montereyensis. Next base: position 108,654 of record JAXRKP010000115.1, read on the forward strand.
CAACAACAATACCACAACCACCAATAAGAACAACACCCCTCTCACCACAAACAACAACAGCAACAATACCACCAGCACAACAACAACAAAAACAACAACAACCAATACCACCAACACCACCACAAAGAACAACACCACCAGCCCACCAACAAACAACAACAACAATGCCACCACCAAGCACCACCAACAAGAACAAGAACAACAAAACCAACACCAACAACAACTACAACAATACCACCACCAACAACAAGAACAACAATAACACCAACAACAACAACAACAACAACAACCAACAACAACTACAACAATACCACCACCAACAACAAGAACAACAACAACAACAACAACAACAACAACAACAACACAACAACTACAACAATACCACCACCACCAACAACAAGAACAACAATAACACCAACAACAACAACAACAACAACACTACAACAACGATACCACCACCAACAACAATAACAATACCACCACCACCAACAACAACAAGAACAACGATACCACCCAACAACAAGAACATTAAGAATAACGATACCACCACCAACAACAATAAATAACAACAACGATACCACCACCAACAACAACAACAAGAACAACGATACCACCACCAACGACAACAACAATAAGAACAACGATACCACCAACAACAACAACAAGAACAACGATACCACCACCAACAACAACAACAAGAAACGATACCAACACCAACAACAACAAGAACAACGATACCCCAACAACAACAAGAACAACGATACCAACAATAACGATACCAACAATAAGCAATAAGAACAACGATACGATACCAACAACAACAACAAGAATTAACGATACCACCAATAACGATATCAACAACAACAACGATATCAAACAACAACAACGATAGAACAACAATACCACCACCAACAACAACAACAAGAACAACGATATCCAACACCAACAACAACAAGAACAACGATACCAACGAACCAACAACGAACAATAAGAACAACGATACCAACACCAACAACAACAACAAGAATAACGATACCACCACCAACAACAACAAGAACAACGATACCACCAACAACAACAACAACAACGATACCAACCACCAACGAACAACAAGAATAACGATACAACAACAATAACGAACCAACAAGAATAACGATACCAACCAATAACGACAACAACAAGAACAACGATACCAACACAACCAACAACAACAACAACGATACCAACAACAACAACAACAACAACGATACCACCACCAACAAGAACAACGATACCACCACACCAACAACAAGAACAACGATACCACCACCACCAACAACAACAACAACGATACCATCACCACCAACAACAACAACAACGATACCACCACCACCAACAACAACAACAACGATACCATCACCACCAACAACAACAACAACGATACCATCACCACCAACAACAACAACAACGATACCACCACCACCAACAACAACACCAACAACAAGAACAACGATACCACCACCACCAACAACAACAACAACGATACCATCACCACCAACAACAACAACAACGATACCACCACCAACAACAACAACAACAACGATACCATCACCAACAACAACAACAACAACGCTACCACCACCACCAACAACAACAACAACGATACCATCACCAACAACAACAACAACAACGCTACCACCACCAACAACAACAACAACAAGAACGATACCATCACCACCAACAACAACAACAACGATACCATCACCACCAACAACAACAACAACGATACCACCACCAACAACAACAACAACAACGATACCACCACCAACAACAACAAGAACAACGATACCACCACCAACAACAACAAGAACAAGAAGAACCACCACCACCAACAACAAGAACAACGATACCACCATCACCAACAACAACAACAACGATACCACCAACAACAACAAGAACAACGATACCACCAACAACAAGAACAACAAGAACAACGATACCACCACCACCAACAACAACAACAACGATACCACCACCACCAACAACAAGAACAACGATACCACCACCAACAACAACAACAACAACGATACCATCACCAACAACAAGAACAACGATACCACCAACAACAACAAGAACAACGATACCACCAACAACAACAACAAGAACAACGATACCACCAACAACAACAATAACAACGAACAACACCACAACAACAACAACAAGAACAACGATACCACCAACAACAACAACAAGAACAACGATACCACAACCCAACAACAAGAACAACGATACAACAACCACCAACAACAACAACAATAACGATACCACCACCAACAACAACAAGAACAACGATACCACCACCAACAACAAGAACAACAACACCAACAACAACAAGAACAACGATAACAACACCAACAACAACAACAACACCACCAACAACAAAAACAACGATACCACCACCAACAAACAAGAACAACGATACCACCAACAACAACAAGAACAACGATACCACCAACAACAACAAGAACAACGAACCACCAACAACAACAACAAGAACAACGATACCACCACCAACACCAACAACAAGAACAACGATACAAGAACCAACGACAACCAACAACAACAACAACAAGAACAACGATACACCACCAACAACAACAAGAACAACGCTACCAACACCAACAACAACAAGAACAACGAACAACAACCAACAACAACAACAACAACAACAACCAACAACAACAACAAGAACAACGATACCACCAACAACAACAAGAACAAGAACAACAATAACAACAACAACAACAACGATACCACCACCAACAACAACAAGAACAACGATACCACCACAACAACAACAACAAGAACAACAACAACAACAACAACAAGAACAACGATACCACCACCAACAACAACAAGAACAACGAACCACCACCAACAACAACAAGAACAACGCTACAACACCAACAACAACAACAACAACAACAACAAGAACCAACAACAACAACAACAACAACAACAACAACAACGAACAACACCACCACCAACAACAAGAACAACGATACCACCACCACCAACAACAAGAACAACGATACCACCACCACCAACAACAAGAACAACGAACGATACCACCACCAACAACAAGAACAACAACACCAACAACTACAACAACCACCACCACCAACAACAAGAACAACGCTACCACCACCAACAACAACAAGAACAACGCTACCACCACCAACAACAACAAGAACAACGCTACCACCACCACCAACAACAAGAACAACGATACCACCACCAACAACAACAACAACGCTACCACCACCAACAACAACAACAACAAGAACAACGATACCACCACCAACAACAACAAGAACAACGATACCACCACCAACAACAACAACAACAATAACCACCACCAACAACAACAACGCCACCACCACCAAGAACAACAACACAACACCAACAACAACAACAAACAACGATACCAACACCAACAACAACAAGAACAACGCTACCAACACCACAACAACAAGAACAACGCTACCACCACCAACAACAACAAGAACAACGCTACCACCACCACCAACAACAAGAACAACGCTACCACCACCACCAACAACAAGAACAACGCTACCACCACCACCAACAACAAGAACAACGCTACCACCACCACCAACAACAAGAACAACGCTACCACCACCAACAACAACAAGAACAACGCTACCACCACCACCAACAACAAGAACAACGCTACCACCAACACCAACAACAAGAACAACACTACCACCACCAACAACAACAAGAACAACTACCACCACCACCAACAACAAGAACAACGCTACCACCACCAACAACAACAAGAACAACGCTACCACCCACCAACAACAAGAACAACGCTACCACCACCAACAACAACAAGAACAACGCTACCACCACCAACAACAACAAGAACAACGCTACCACCACCAACAACAGCAAGAACAACGCTACCACCATCAACAACAACAAGAACAACGCTACCACCACCAACAACAACAAGAACAACGCTACCACCACCAACAACAACAAGAACAACGCTACCACCATCAACAACAACAAGAACAACGCTACCACCATCAACAACAACAAGAACAACGCTACCACCATCAACAACAACAAGAACAACGCTACCAACACCAACAACAACAACAAGCTACCAACACCAACAACAACAAGAACAACGCTACCACCAACAACAACAAGAACAACGCTACCACCATCAACAACAGCAAGAACAACGCTACCACCACCAACAACAACAACAACGCTACCACCAACAACAACAACAAGAACAACGCTACCACCACCAACAACAACAAAGCAGTATCCCTCCCTTTTCACCCCCGTCCCCCCCCAAGGAAGGGGGAAAACCTGATTTTAGGAACCTGACTACATTATTAATGAAAAGTCTGTTGTTTTCACTCCAATACACACACACACACACACACACTCACATACACACACAATATATATTTATTTATATACATACATACATACGCACTGGAACTACACTCAACACACAGACACACTGGTGGCCGCTACCAAATGTCTCCTACCGGACTCCTAAAAAAGAGAAGGACGAGCCAGTTCCAAGCAATGAGCAGACAGATGGCTGAGATGGGCAGACAACACATCAGCCATGACAGGAAATTCACCCCAGACTCCTTATTGTAAAGGGCAAAGTACCTGAAAGACGGATATTGTTAGCAATAAACGAAGGTATGTGTTATGTCTATCAATATGACATAAGTGTATGAATAAAGGCGAATAACACATACTATCAGTTTGACGAGAGAAGTTTGATATTGACTTGACAAGTCGACTCTCAGACAGGGACTGACTTGTGTGTGAAATCGAACGAAACTAATTAACGCACAGAAAAGAATAACGTCAGTGAGCCGTGCAGGAGGCACGCCTTATTGAGACGGAACGTGACCGAACATACGAACAGAGAGGAACACAGTACATGACAGTCTTGAAATGAATACTCTTGACTATTGGGGTCAGGCTGCCGGACTGGGGATCATGAAGTCCTGAGTTCGAATCCTAGCAAAGCCAGATCCGACGTTGTGTTCCTTGGGATAAAGACACTTAACACGTATTTTCCCCACTCTACCTAGGTGGAAATGGGTACAGGTACTAGCTTGGGTGTACAAACCTGTGTCAAACTAGCGTCCTGGCCAGGGGGTGATTATTGTCATATGTTCCGCTTCTCGCTATAGAAACCAGGATAAGCTCCGGCTCTATGGGCCTTAAGGGCCTTGAAGGAGCTTTACGTTTTGCTCCGACACGCCAGTCAACTATGAGTGGGAGGTGTAATTACCAGGATATAATGTAGGAGTTTTTTTTTTTTTTTTTATTGCCACGATTATGTTTGGAGATCTCAAGTTTAAGATCAAGAAGTTATCAATTTAACTCGAGGCGCCAGTAAGTCTATTAAAGAATCTTTCGTGACTAAAAGAAAAATGTTCAACCATTTACATGCTTCAATTTCAGAATAGACATGATTAAAGTGTGCTTTAACAGTGTACTGACATATATGATGATAATTTTAAATGAGAGTTTGGGTAAGGAAAGCGCAAAAACTACAGAACGAATTTTCATGTTCTTGATCTCTAAAGAAAGAAAAATTATGAAGCTGTGCATTGATGTGATGCTAAAAACGTACACGTATGATATAAAAACGGCCATTTTTCATTACATCGTTACAAAAGCGGTGATTTGAAATATGCATGTACACTGCAACAATATCCTGTGGCTCCAGTGACTCCTGACCTCTGAGGCCCCCATCCTATTTCCGTTTGTTTGCCTTCCAGTTAAAATATAAGATACGATAAGATTAGACAAGATGAGATAATCTTTATTTGTCCTTTTAGGAAATTTGTTTTTTGTTAGGAATGTCATAACTGTACACAAACAAATGATCATTTCTTTAATAATATAATATGACACATACTACGTGGCATAATAATAACCATGATGATAATAGTATAATATATTATGACAAAATCTTGTATAACTAATAAGAAAATCTCTCTAAATCTCTCTCTCTCTCTCTCTCTCTCTCTCTCTCTCTCTCTCTCTCTCTCTCTCTCTCTCTCTCTCTCTCTCTCTCTCTCTCTCTCTCTCTCTCTCTCTCTCTCTCTCTCTCTCTCTCTCTCTCTCTCTTTCTCTCTCTAATAATAATAATAATAATAAATAATTATAATAATAATAGTAATAATGATAATAATGATTATAATAATAATAATAATAATAATAATAATAATAATAATAATAACAATGATAATAATAGTGATAATAATGATGATGATAATGAAGATGTTGATGATGATGATGATGATGATGATGATGATGATGATGATGATGATGATGATGATGATAACAACATCAACATTAATAATTAATGATAACAAGGGAAAAAGAATGAGAAATCTGTAATAATAATTTTTTTAAATAGATATTCTCTCACTCTTCCGCCTGTCCTTGCATGATGAGGTTTGTCGACGTACCAGTCACGGATGCGATACCGCCAATAGAGGCACCGTAACACACACACAAAGTGAAGCCTCGACACAAGTTCTTGAATGCTTCGCTTTCTTCCTTTGGTACACTGTTAGGGGTGAAAGTGGGAAGGGGATGGGAGAAACCTGATAATTGTGCGTGATATCCTTTAGTCAACGTGGTCTCTTGTTTTCATAGCTTAGATAAAAAAAATCCTCCTTAGTGTTACGAAAAGTCCAATAATTTGAACTACGATTCATAAGTATTCTAAATATTATGTTCACCATATTTGCCCATCAGTCTGTATCTATATGTTGCAGGTTTTGTGTCAATAAATGACGTATTCCTGCTGTTTGTGAATGTCGTCTGGTTTACGTTTACGGTGCGTGGAGTCACACATTTTGATGAGCGCTGTACTACGTGCACATTTATGGATGCCAGTAGTTACTGCTTTCACGTGACTTTCTATGTATCTATATATAGACTTTAGCTCTTTCTTTCTTTCTTTCTTTCTTTCTTTATCAGTTTCCATTCTACCTTTCGGTGTGTGGGTTCAGATGCCCCAGACGATCTTTCTCCAGGATGACCTCTCCTGACATTTTCTGTTTCCTTCCAAAAAAAGTTAAATTTCTATGCTTCAATGCCTCTTTTATATCTTCTTTTTACTTTCTCCGAGGTCTGCCTTTTGGTCTTTTACCTTGGGCTTTAGCACTGTATACTGATTTTTACCTATTTTATTGTCATTCATTCTGTTTACATGCCCAAACCATCTCAATTGATTTGTTTCTATCTTAGTTTTCATGTCATCTGCTTTGGTTTTGATCTCTTATTGTTGTGTTTTTTTATTTTGTCTCTTTTAGTTTTCCCTACTACTATTCTTAGATATTTCATTTCAGCTTCCTGTACTCTATTGTATTCTCTACTGTATAAGGTCCAGGTTTCGCTGCCATAGAGGAGAGTAGGACAATAAACTGTATTGTATACTGCCATTTTGGTTTTTGTTGACAATTCTTGCTTAGCTACACATGCTTTTCCTACATGGTTATATATTGCACTTGCGTTTGGATTCTCTGGCTGATTTCTTTCTCTGAGTTAAACATTATCCCTAGGTAATTGTAGCTTTGAACTTTTTCTAAATTCTCCCTGACCAATTTAAGATTTTATGTTTTAGCTTCCCTAGTTACTAGCATTGTTTTGGTTTTCTTTGCATCTACTCTCATTCCTCTTTTATTGAGTTCATTGTTCATAACGTTGATATTCGACTGAAGGTCACTTTCTGATTTTCCAAACAGAACTAAATCATCGGCAAATGAAAGCATTGCTACATTTACTGGTTTGAGCTTCCACATACCTACATTTATTTTCTTCATTTTTGAGGATGCCCTTGCGACTGAATCCATACATGTGATAAACAAAAGAGGACTTAGGCTACAACCCTGTTTTTCTCCTATATCTACATCAAATTTTGCTGATACGTTTCCAGCTACTTTCACTGCACATGTTGGTTTATTGTAAAAACTTTTAATGGCTTCTATTAAATTTTGCTCTACATTGTGTTCTTTTAAGGAATGCCATAGTTCGTCCCTTCTCACAGTATCAAATGCTTTTTCTAAGTCAATAAAACACAGGTGCAAGTCAATGTTTCTCTCAAGGAGTGTTTCTATTCTTTGTCTAATTATACATATGTGGTCTTGTTCCCTTCTTCCTGGTCTAAATCCAATCTGGTGTTCTTCAATCTGATCCTCTACTCTTTTCTTTAGTCTCATTTCCAGTATCCTGGCATATACTTTTCCTGGAACGCTAAGTAGTAATATCCCTTTATAGTTTGAGCATTCCATATTTGATCTTTTCTTATGTATTGGTACTAACGTTCCTTTTTCCAGTCGTCTGGCACCTGTTTGGACTTCCATGCTTGTTGGCATTTGGCATGCAGTAGTTTGTCTACCTCTCTACCTTGGTGTTTTAATCATTTCTGGATAAACTTGATCTGCTCCTGGGGCTTTTCCTAATTTCACTTTTCTTATAGCTATTAGGATTTCTTCCATTGATATATCTACATCTTCAGCTGTCTCCTCTGAATTACTTGTTACTCTTACTAATTGATATTTACTCCTTGTTTCATACGTTCTGGAGGGATTATGTGATTGGTGAATGTCCATGATTTGGTCGTCTTCTTTTATTATTTCTCCTTTGGCTATTAATTTATCGTATTGGGCATGTGTTCGTCTTTCTTGTGCTCTTCATTGCCCCCAGAACAACTTTTGATTTTCTTGAAGTCTTTGTCCAGCTCTTCCCATTGTTCCTGTTTTGTTTCCTAACTTCCTCTTTAGCGATAGTTCTTTATTCACGTAATCTGTCCTATCCCTGGTCTCTTTGCAAGTTTTTCTTCCAGGCATCCTTCTTTTCTTTGATCTTACTCTTGACATTCTCATTCCACCATGCTGTTCTTTTCCTATCTCCTTTAATGTGTTTCCTATCACAGACCTCTTCAGTGTAACTGAGGAGTGTTTCTTTATACAACTGCCACTTTTCTTCTGTTGTGCTATCATTCAGATCCATCTGTCTTTCACTGATAAATCTTTTATCCTAGATTGGTATACCTGTTTTACTACTTTATTTATTTCCTCTATTTTGAATTTAGTAGCTTTCTTCTCTTTCCTTATTGTTTGTTTTCCTCAGTCAGTAATCTCATTTTGGCAATCACCAAGTGATGATCACTAAATATTTCTGCTCCTCTGTTTACTCTTGCATCCAATGTACTGTAAAAGGGAGCTGCTAACTATTATGTTTACCTGATGTTTCTGCATTGTTGCCTCTCTAGCGTTTAAATGTCATGAAAGCATTAGTTCCTGTTTGTGTTTAAGATTCTCTGCAGCTATTTGAAAATCGTTTTCGAAGATATCTCTTTCTTCTTTAGTTGCGTCTTCGTTTGGTCCATTAGCTATTAATAATTTAATTTCTCGTCCTTTTGGTTTAATATTTACCTCTAATAGCCGTGGGCTTATAAATTTCCAACTTCCTAGTAGCTTTTCATGCCTTGTTTGCATTAGGAGTCCAACTATCTCTATCTTTGACATCTACTCCTGAGAAAATTAAAATATGATTTGGCCCTACATTTTCTATTCCTTGTCCTTTTTTCTTTGTTTCGTTAATGGCCAAAATACCTACTTTGAATTTGTTCATTTCTTCAACTAATTCTAACTCTTTTCCATTGATTGCCCTAACGTTCCATGTTCCAAAACCACAGTCCGTATTCGTTTCCAAGTTCGTCTTCGAAAGATCAAACCGGTAATGTTATATTTATTTCTCTGAATCTTGAGGCCTCCTACCAGGCCTTGTTATTTTCTGTCAGGGTTAACTCCCGTAGCCTTTTGTCATTCAAGACCAGCCTGCAAGGCAGCAGGTTGTTATTTTCTGTTAGAGGTAACTCCCTTAGACTTTGGTCAACCAAGACCGGCCTGCAAGACAACAGGTTGTTTTCTGTTAGGGTTAACTCCCTTAGCCTTTTGTCGGCCAAGACCCGCCTGCAAGACAGTAGGAGACTCGTGGAAGGCGGGATCATCTACTCCCCGCACAGACGCTTACCTGTCCACTGCCCGGGACTTCAGCTCTACGTTCAATTATGTTTTGATCACAGTTTTTGATATCAATTTAACAATTATATATCATTTCACATTACCTGGAAAAGTGGTTTGATTGAAATTAAAAGAGACCTGGAATTCCATAAAGACGGTTGTCGTGAAAAGAGAGAGATGGAGATCCTTCATAACTGCCATACAAGCCAACTGGCATAATGGGCAGTAAGTAGTAAGTAAAAGAAAAGTGGTTTGCTTTGAGTCAATAAAAAGATCCTCGAGATTCTAACATCACACGTGTCACATCTATTATCTCAAGATAGATATCTGAAATTTATTCGTCATTGTTCGTCATTGTTGTTGTTTTCGTTATAGACTCTTTCTCCACTTTTTTTTATTTATTACCTCAGATATGATTTGATTTAAGATGGAAATGAGTAGAACACATTGAAATTCTCTTTAAATTTTCTGTCAAGATACGATGACAACAGGTTATATTGCAACGTTGCAAAATAATAGAAGCAATTGCAATGGCTGACTCACATCTTTAAAACTTTCAATCAGAGAAAACTGTTTCATAGTCAATACGATTCATGGTGATATCAAACAAATACTTTGATTGATTTCTTGATTCGACTTTTCATACCCCACATGTTCAGCAACAAAAGACGAGATAAGGGGTTTTTTTCGGCAGGCTCGCCCCCCTCCCCTCCTCGAAAATTGCGATCGCTTAAATTAATGAAACTTCACTGTGGCCTCTATTGTTGTTTGTCTGTTTTATTGGAATTGACGGCATCCACAGCATACGGTGATCTCAATATGATCTCAAAGGAAACAGCAAGACAACGAAAAAAAGGTTGGGAAGGAGTGACAGGAAAGCAGCCCATACCAATCACCCATGCAAACAAACATCATCATTCATGGCGTACCGACCACGCATACAAACGAACATCATCATTCATGGCGTACCAATCACCATACAAACAAACATCATCATCATTCATGGCGTACCGTCCACGCATACAAACAAACATCATCATCATTCATGGCGTACCGACCACCCATACAAACGAACACCATCATCATTCATGGCGTACTAATCACCCATACAAACGAACATCATTCATCATGCAAACCAACACCATCATTCATGGCGTACCAACCAACCATGCAAACCAACACCATCATTCATGGCGTACCAACCAACCATGCAAACCAACACCATCATTCATGGCGTACCAACCAACCATGCAAACCAACACCATCATTCATGGCGTACCAACCAACCATGCAAACGAACATCATCATTCATGGCGTACCAACCAAACGCAAACCAACACCATCATTCATGGCGTACCAACCAACCATGCAAACCAACACCATCATTCATGGCGTACCAACCAACCATGCAAACGAACACCATCATTCATGGCGTACCAACCAACCATGCAAACCAACACCATCATTCATGGCGTACCAACCTAACCATACAAACGAACACCATCATTCATGGCGTACCAACCACATGCAAACGAACAACATTCATGGCGTACCAACCAACATGCAAACCAACACCATCATTCATGGCGTACCAACCACCCATACAAACGAACACCATCATTCATGGCGTACCAACCTACCCATACAAATGGCGTACCAACACCATCATCATTCATGGCGTACCAACCAACATGCAAACCAACACCATCATTCATGGTGTACCAACCAACCATGCAAACCAACACCATCATTCATGGTGTACCAACCACCCATACAAACGAACACCATCATTCATGGCGTACCAACCAACCATGCAAACCAACACCATCATTCATGGCGTACCAACCAACCATACAAACGAACACCATCATTCATGGCGTACCAACCAACCATGCAAACGAACACCATCATTCATGGCGTACCAACCAACCATGCAAACGAACACCATCATTCATGGCGTACCAACCACCCATGCAAACGAAACACCATCATTCATGGCGTACCAACCAACCATGCAAACGAACACCATCATCATTCATAGCGTACCAATCAACCATGCAAACCAACACCATCATTCATGGTGTACCAACCAACCACCAAACGAACACCATCATCATTCATGGCGTACCAACCAACCATACAAACGAACACCATCATTCATGGCGTACCAACCAACCATGCAAACGAACACCATCATTCATGGTGTACCAACCAACCATGCAAACGAACACCATCATTCATGGCGTACCAACCAACCATGCAAACCAACACCATCATTCATGGTGTACCAACCAACCATGCAAACGAACACCATCTTTCATGGTGTACCAACCAACCATGCAAACGAACACCATCATTCATGGCGTACCAACCAACCATACAAACGAACACCATCATTCATGGTTTACCAACCACCCATGCAAACCAACACCATCATTCATGGCGTACCAACCACCCATACAAACGAACACCATCATTCATGGCGTACCAACCACCCATACAAACGAACACCATCATTCATGGTTTACCAACCACCCATACAAACCAACACCATCTTTCATGTACCAAACCAACAAACGAAACACCATCATTCATGGCGTACCAACCAACCATACAAACGAACACCATCATTCATGGCGTACCAACCAACCATACAAACGAAACATGCAAACCAACACCATCATCATTCATAGCGTACCAATCACCCATGCAAACCAACATCATCATTCATGGTGTACCAACCAACCATACAAACGAACACCAACATCATTCATAGCGTACCAACCACCCATGCAAACGAACATCATCATTCATGGTGTACCAACCACCCATGCAAACGAACATCATCATTCATAGCGTACCAACCAATGCAAACCAACATCATCATTCATGGCGTAAACCAACAAACCAACATCATCATTCATGTACCAACCAACCATGCAAACGAACACCAACATCATTCATAGCGTACCAATCACCCATGCAAACGAACACCATCATCATTCAAGGCGTACCAACCACCCATGCAAACGAACACCATCATCATTCATGGCGTACCAACCAGCCATACAAACGAACAACACCATCATTCATGGCGTAACCTGTCAGGACGTCGCTTACTGAATCTTTACACCAAAATCCTCAACAGTTTGCAACCAGCCTTCCTGCCTCTGTTATTGTCATATCCAACCAATTTGTTACCTCTTGTTCTCACATGCACGTTGGCTTCCACTCCCTCTCTTGCCCTCTATTATCGCTTCTAGTATTCATTTTCGCATTGTTTCACGTCTCTTTATGTGCCCAAAATAGTCGAGTTTGCGCTTCTTTATGTTGTTGAGAAGTCATTGGGGTTGGAATGTTATTCTTCAAGTACTATTTCATTCTTTACTTTTTCGATCCAGAATATTCTCAATACTTTTTCGGTGACATCTCATTTCAAAGGCTGTTATTCTTGAACTATCCTCTCTGTTCAGTATCCATGCTTCGTATCCATATGTTGTTGTTGGGAAGACAATGCTCCTTAAGAGTTTTAAAATTGTGTGCAATCGAACATTCAAAGGAAACTATAAGTAGATGTAGTAAGGTGTGGGTAATAGTTACCTCTCTTCGCTTCCTTGTGTAGCATTTGAAAGCGTGAGCAAACTAAAAGGACACAGCGAAAACGGCCATTACGTTATACATTCTTACAGCAGGTTTACCTTTCCATGTCATCGCCTCCTTTCTCCGGATATTTTTCTTGAACTGAAACAGACAATTTGGAACCGGTAGAGATTGGACACAAGAACAGTCTGTGTCAGGTATCTCTCTCAGAAAACAAAGCAGTAGAGAAGGAACAAGAAAAAAATAGGAAGTAAAAAAAGAGACAAAGAGAGAACAAAAACATGAAATAAAACGAGACCAGAATTTTATTTCAATAAACGAAAAACTAGCTTTAGGTTTGATTACTTCGTTGGCCTACATTAGATTATAGTTATGTCTACTTCGTTGGCCTACATTGGATTACAGTTCTGATTACTTCGTTGGCCTACATTGGGTTACAGTTCTGATTACTTCGTTGGCCTACATTAGATTACAGTTCTGATTACTTCGTTGGCCTACAATAGATTATAGTTATGTCTACTTCGTTGGCCTACAATAGATTATAGTTATGTCTACGTCGTTGGCCTACATTAGATTATAGTTCTGATTACTTCGTTGGCCTACATTAGATTATAGTTCTGATTACTTCGTTGGCCTACAATAGATTATAGTTATGTTACTTCGTTGGCCTACAATAGATTATAGTTATGTCTACGTCGTTGGCCTACAATAGATTATAGTTATGTCTACTTCGTTGGCCTACAATAGATTATAGTTATGTCTACTTCGTTGGCCTACAATAGATTATAGTTATGTCTACTTCGTTGGCCTACATTAGATTACAGTTCTGATTACGTCGTTGGCCTACAATAGATTATAGTTATGTTACTTCGTTGGCCTACATTAGGTTATAGTTCTGATTACGTCGTTGGCCTACAATAGATTATAGTTATGTCTACTTCGTTGGCCTACATTAGATTATAGTTCTGATTACTTCGTTGGCCTACAATAGATTATAGTTATGTCTACTTCGCTGGCCTACAATAGATTATAGTTATGTCTACGTCGTTGGCAATACTAGATGTCTACGTCGTTATATAGTTACAATAGATTATAGTTATGTCTACGTCGTTGGCCTACAATAGATTATAGTTATGTCTACTTCGTTGGCCTACAATAGATTATAGTTATGTCTACTTCGTTGGCCTACAATAGATTATAGTTCTGTTACGTCGTTGGCCTACATTAGATTATAGTTATGTCTACTTCGTTGGCCTACATTAGATTATAGTTCTGATTACTTCGTTGGCCTACATTAGATTAGATTATACATTAGATTATAGTTCTGATTACGTCGTTGGCCTACATTAGATTACAGTTCTGATTACTTCATTGGCCTGCATTAGATTATAGTTCTGTTTACTTCGTTGGCCTACATTAGATTACAGTTCTGATTACTTCATTGGCCTACATTAGATTGCAGTTCTGATTACGTTGGCCTACATTAGATTACAGTTCTGATTACGTCGTTGGCCTACATTAGATTACAGTTCTGATTACGTCGTTGGCCTACATTAGATTACAGTTATGATTACTTCGTTGGTCTACATTTGATTACAGTTCTGATTACGTTGGCCTACATTAGATTACAGTTCTGATTACGTTGGTCTACATTAGATTACAGTTCTGATTACTTCGTTGGCCTACATTAGATTACAGTTCTGATTACTTCGTTGGCCTACATTAGATTATATTTATGATTACTTCGTTGGTCTACATTAGATTACAGTTCTGATTACGTCGTTGGCCTACATTAGATTACAGTTCTGATTACTTCGTTGGTCTACATTTGATTACAGTTCTGATTACGTTGGTCTACATTAGATTACAGTTCTGATTACTTCGTTGGTCTACATTTGATTACAGTTCTGATTACGTTGGTCTACATTAGATTACAGTTCTGATTACGTTGGCCTACATTAGATTACAGTTCTGATTACTTCGTTGGTCTACATTTGATTACAGTTCTGATTACGTTGGTCTACATTTGATTACAGTTCTGATTACTTCGTTGGTCTACATTTGATTACAGTTCTGATTACTTCGTTGGTCTACATTAGATTACAGTTCTGATTACGTTGGTCTACATTAGATTACAGTTCTGATTACTTCGTTGGTCTACATTTGATTACAGTTTTGATTACGTTGGTCTACATTAGATTACAGTTCTGATTACGTCGTTGGCCTACATTAGGATTACAGTTCTGATTACTTCGTTGGTCTACATTGGATTACAGTTCTGATTACGTTGGTCTACATTAGATTACAGTTCTGATTACTTCGTTGGTCTACATTAGATTACAGTTTTGATTACTTCGTTGGTCTACATTAGATTACAGTTCTGATTACTTCGTTGGCCTACATTAGATTACAGTTATGATTACTTCGTTGGCCTACATTAGATTGCAGTTCTGATTACTTCGTTGGCCTACATTAGATTACAGTTCTGATTACATCGTTGGCCTACATTAGATTATAGTTCTGATTACTTCGTTGGTCTACATTAGATTACAGTTCTGATTACTTCGTTGGTCTACATTAGATTACAGTTCTGATTACTTCGTTGGTCTACATTAGATTACAGTTCTGATTACGTTGGCCTACATTAGATTACAGTTCTGATTACTTCGTTGGTCTACATTAGATTACAGTTCTGATTACTTCGTTGGTCTGCATTAGATTACAGTTCTGATTACTTCGTTGGTCTACATTAGATTACAGTTCTGATTACTTCGTTGGTCTACATTAGATTACAGTTCTGATTACTTCGTTGGTCTACATTTGATTACAGTTCTGATTACGTTGGTCTACATTAGATTACAGTTCTGATTACGTTGGTCTACATTAGAGTTCTGATTACTTCGTTGGCCTACATTAGATTATAGTTATGATTACTTCGTTGGTCTACATTAGATTACAGTTCTGATTACTTCGTTGGTCTACATTAGATTACAGTTCTGATTACTTCGTTGGTCTACATTAGATTACAGTTCTGATTACTTCGTTGGTCTACATTTGATTACAGTTTTGATTAGGTTGGTCTACATTAGATTACAGTTCTGATTACTTCGTTGGTCTACATTAGATTACAGTTCTGATTACTTCGTTGATCTACATTTGATTACAATTCTGATTACTTCGTTGGTCTACATTAGATTACAGTTCTGATTACTTTGTTGGCCTACATTAGATTACAGTTTCTGATTTGAGGAAAACCTATCGTTGCTTTTCTTACTTTCAATAATAGTTCGAGGGGGGTAGAGCTGAAAAGTAGATAAATGTATTGCCATGGTTGGATGTTTGGGTTTCCTTCCTGATATGATTCTTTCCATATTAAACATTCACGACATCCAGGAATTGATTCTCCTGTAGAACGTATAAATGTCAGCTTCACCAGTGGATTGCCATATCAGAAACTTGATCTCAGTTAGATTACAGGTCAAGCTTTATAAATAAAACAAATCATAAAGGTCAGATAGACAAAATTAAAAGAAAATTAACTGAGGTTCGGGGTGGGCGAAGGTGGAGGGTGTGCAATGAGTCCATCAACGCCATACTCATATATCATATAAAAGTACAAGACAAGCAAACAGTAATGTAGATGACTTACTCTCATCATTGTTGGTCTTTTCCGACCGTTCAACGGCGTCATAAACTTCCTTCAAGTTGGCCAGGACAGCAGACACCACAGGGATCATCATGGCGGTGGCAGACGTGTTGTTGACCAGCATGGACAGAAACCAGGTTGGAAGCATGAAGCCTAGCATGAGCCTGTCAATAGATAAGATAAAATAATTCTATTGATCTCAGATGAAAAAAATGACTTGGTCACATGATACAGCTACAAACAAATTACTATCAAAACATTAAAACATAACTAGAATAAGTACACAAAGGGGAGTAAGTGAGGTGAATGGCAAATGGACAAATGCACTTGATCGTAGACAGTTGTCTGTCACGTTACAAATAAAATTCACATTCATTCAAAGTAATATAACATAGAAAAGTACATGTTTGTAAATGTAGGTGGACATATGAGGAACATTGTCATGGCATGTGCTCAGTTTGCAACAGTCTCATTGCATAGGGAATAAATTAATTGATAGAAAGTTGAACAAAGGCGAATTCATGAGCACATGTACAATCCAGATAATTATGCTGACAGCTTTGCCAAATTAGTATTTGGAGATACAATTCACTTTTTTTTAAATATGTCAAAGCAGGTGGCGACTTATTGTAAAGATTCAACCATTCTTAGAGCCCCAAGTAGATTACAAGTGTATGTTATGTGTAGGTTGAATTAGCGACGAAAACACCAATGTGATTGAATCTACATCTCGTGTATGTTCAGTGCTGTCTTATCGTAGCTCTGTTTTTGGTTGTGAGAAATGGGGTCAAGAATGCCTCACTTCCTTGCAAAATGTATAGCACAGAATGCATAATTCGAAGACCGCAGATAAAAGTAGCGACATCGATATTTATTAATAAATGCTTCGTCCAAATGGAGATTTATAACCCCTGCTTCTAAAGGTAGCAATGCCTATAAAAATAAAAACAGAGCATCATATAAGGGAAGTCAACCCAACATGTCCTAGTTTTCAGTGGAATGCACTATGGGTTAACTCGTCGTACCATTTTGGGCTGGAGCCAACCAACAGCAAGGTGTTCAATGCAACACGTCGATGGAGACGCCATTTTTCAACACACACAGCAACACTGAGACAGGAGACGCTGAAGATGAGGAGTCCTGTGAATGACAAAACTTGAAATTCAACTTCAGTTTGGGGGAAATGCACATCGACACATTTATCAGAAGGTTAGGCTAGAAAACGAAAGGCAGTTTTAATTGTGTTATCATATCACAAGAAGAAGGAGATGCTGCTTTTTATGCAGATACAAGCAAACGTTTTACAGTTGTTAAGTTGTGTATAATAATGGGTTTTTTCTCTCTCCCTTTCATGTACAATTCGTTTTGATTAATTAGACTATGTATGGTATTAGTGTTTAACAAATAGTTTCTCCTTTTAGAAATAAGCCCCATCCTCGCCCCCTCACCATGACCAAAACTTTCACCAAAAGCTTCCTTTCAATCTTGGTCTCACCTTGACGAAACTCGATGCCACAGTCTTGGCCGGAAGTACCCCGAGCAAAGGGAAAATAAACACCGGACACATCGCAGTGACGGGAATAGGCAAAGCCTCTGTGATCCAAAACACTGCAATGATGACCACGCCATAAAGGCAGGCCATCTCCTTGAAAGCATTGAGTAATAATTATTTTCAATACAAAGTAATGGTTAATGAGCGTCATAAAAGAAGGCAAGAGTTCAAACTCACCTAAGCTATTAAGTCCCATTTGTCACACATTTAATTTGTCATCCATCAATTAGCCACCCATCTACCTAGATTTCCAAAAACCTGATGGATCACAATATTCGGTTCTAGTGCGCAAGTGGTGGACATATAAATATTACACGTATACTCTTTAAATACATCTAGTTGACTTCCATTCACAACTAGGGGATGAACTAGAAGCAATGCCTGGAATTAAAGATAGAGGAATGCGACAGTATAAAACCTGAACAAGTGTTATGACGTCAGTAGGTCGACCACAAACATGTACATAGCATAATAATATTATATAAATAAAGCAAGCAAATAAAATAATATTCAGATTTATCTCCCCTGTCGAATGTGCTATATGATGCGAAGACAACTGTTATTATAATAACAATAATTATCTAAGTCATTGAGGGTGTTTTGTTGTTGTTCTTGTTTGTTTGTTTTCTTCTTTTGTTTGTTTGCTTGTTGTTGTTGTTGTTTTGTTTTTTGTTTTGTTGTTTTGTTTTTTGGGGGGGGGGGTTGTTTGGGGGGGGGGTTGTTTGTTTGTTGTTTTTTTTTGTTTGTTTGTTTTGTTTGTTTTTGTTTTGTTTTGTTTTGTTTTGGGGGTTTTATTGAATAAAACAGATTCTGAAAAAATGTATTGAATAAATCAGAATCGGAAAAAATATATTGAATAAAACAGAATCTGAAAAATATATTGAATAAAACAGAATCTGAAAATATATATCGAATAAAACAGAATCTGCAACAATAAAATCATGTCTACATAACACCATCTACCTACGATACAGTGGGATAATCCCCTGTGTATCCAAAACTAAACTGATTCAGAGAAATAAATAAAATATATTCAACGACGATCATGGAAATGAACAGGGGTTGTGATTTTTGGAACATGGAACGTTAGGGCAATAAATGGAACAGATATAGAATTGAAGAATTGGAAAAATTTAAAGTAGACATTTTGTCCAGTGCAGAAACAAAGAAAAAAACGACAAGGAATAGAAAATGTAGGACCAAACCATACTTTAATCTTCTCAGGAGTAGATTGCAAAGATAGAGCTAGAGCAGGAGTAGGCTTCCTAATGCATAAAATGCCTGACAAACTGCTAGAAAGTTGGAAATTTATAAGCCCACGGCTATTAGAGGTAAACATTTAACTAAAAGGAAGAGAAAAATGATTTACAGATAGCTGCAGAGAATCTTAAACACAAACAGGAACTAATGGTTTTAGGAAATTTAAACGCTAGAGTAGGCAACAATGTAGAAAGATCAGAGGAGTAATAGGTAAAGAAGGAGAGACAACAACTTCTCTAAATGGAGACAGACTAATACATTTTTGTCAAAAGAATAACATGAAAATAGCCAACACCTTTTTTCCTCATAAAGATATCCACAAATATACGAGAGTACGAGAGTAAATGAAGACATGTGTGAAATATTAATCATAGACTACTCAATTGTTAGCAGCTCCCTTTTTTAAACTGTACAATACATGCAAGAATAAACAGAGGAGCTGAAGTATTT
This sequence comes from Doris montereyensis, assembly GCA_037039925.1. Classification (NCBI taxonomy): domain Eukaryota; kingdom Metazoa; phylum Mollusca; class Gastropoda; order Nudibranchia; family Dorididae; genus Doris; species Doris montereyensis. The sequence continues at coordinate 129,262 of JAXRKP010000115.1, forward strand.
TAGTGATCATTACTTTGTGATTGCCAAAATGAAATTACTGACTGAAGAAAACAAATAAAAAAGGAAAAAAAGAAAGCTGCTAAACTCAAAATAGAAGAACTAAACAAACCAGTAGTAAAAATAGGTATACCAACCCAGGACAGAAAGATTTATCAGTGAAAGGCAGATGAATCTGAATGATAGCACAATAGAAGAAGAGTGGCAGATGTATAAAGAAACACTCCTCAGTTGTACTAAAGAGGTATGTGGTAGAAACAAATTAAAGGAGATAGGGAAAAAAGAACAGCATGGTGGAATAAGAATGTCAAGACTAAGATCAAAGAAAAATGGATGCCTGGAAGAAATACTTGCAAACAAAGAGGCCAGAGGATGGGATAGATTACGTGAGTAAAAGAACTATCGCCAAAGAGGAAGTTAGGAAAGCAAAACAGGAACAATGGGACGAGTTTGGACAAAGACTTCAAGAAAGCTATCAAGGAAATCAAAAGCTGTTCAGGGGAGGGGGCAATGAAAAATGAAAAGCAGGCCCAATACGATAAATTAAGAATGCCAAAAGGAGAAATAATGAAAGAAGACAGCGAAATCATGGAAACATGGAGAAAGTATTTTAACACGTACATAATCCCTCCAAAACGTGTGAAATAAGGAATAAAGATCAATTAGTAAGAGTAACAGGTATCCAGAGGAGACAGCTGAAGATGCAGATATCTCAATGGAAGAATTTTATCCCGATAGGATTAAAAACCAAGGGAGAGAGACAGACAAACTACTACATGCAATATACAAACAAGCATGGGAGTCCAAACAGGTGCCAGACGACTGGGGGGGGAAGGTAGTACCAATACATAAGAAAGGATCAAATATGGAATGCTCAAACTATAGAGGGATATAATTACTTAACGTATCAGTAAAAGCGTATGTCAGGATACTGGAAATGAGACTAAGGAAAATAGTAGAGGATCAGATTGAAGAGCATCAGAGTGTATTTAGACCAGGAAGAAGTGTACAAGACCACATATTTACAATTAGACAAATAATACAAAAATTCTTCGAGACAAACATTGACTTGCACCTGTGTTTCATTGACTTAGAAAAGGCATTTGACACTGAGAGGAGAGACGAACTATGGCATTCCTTAAAAGAACACAATGTAGAACAAAATTTAATAGAAGCCATTAAAATGTTTTACAATAAACCAACATGTCCAGTGAGAGTAGCTAGAAACATACCTGCAGAATTTGACGTAGATATAGGGGTAAGACAGGGATGTAACCTAAGTCCTTTTTTGTTTATCACATTCATGGATTCAGTCGCAAAGGCATTATCAAAATTGAAGAAAATGAATGCAGGTAGGTGGAAGCTCAAACCAGTAAATGTAGCAATGCTTTCATTTGCCGATGATATAGTTTTGACTGGAAAATCAGAAAGTGACCTTCAGACGAATATCAAAATTATGAACAATGAACTAAATAAAAGAGGTATGAGAGTAAATGTAAAAGAAAACAAAAACAATGCTAGTAACAAGGGAAGCTAAAACACACAATCTTAAATTGGCCAGGGATAATTTAGAACAAGTTCAAAACTACAATTACCTAGGAGTAAAACTAAGAGAAGAAATCAGCCAGAGAATGAAAATGCAATGGTTATATATAACCATATAGGAAAGGCATTTATAGGTAAACAAGAATTGTCAACAAAAACCAAAATGGCAGTAAACAACATATTTTATTGTTCTACTCTCCTCTAGGGCAACAAAAACCTGGACCTTAGACAGTAAAGAATGCAGTAGAGCACAAGCAGCTGAAATGAAAGATCTAAGAAGAGTAGTGGAAAACTAAAAGAGACAAAATCAGAAACACAAAAATAAGAGATCAAACCAAAGCCGATGGCATAAAAATTAAGATAGAAATAAATCAATTGAGATGGTTTGGGCATGTAAACAGAATGAATAACAATAGAATAGCTAAATCAATATACAGTGCTAAAGCCCAAGGTAAAAGACCAAAAGGTAGACCTCGGAGAAAGTGAAAAGAAGATATAAGAGTCATTAAAGGACGAAAATTTAACCTTTTTAGAAGGAAACAGAAAATGCCAGGAAAGGGCATCCTGGAGAAAGATCATCTCGGGCATCTAAATCCATACACTAGAAGATAGAATGGGAACTGATAAAAAAAAAAGAAATAATGTATTCAGCAAGATAGCTAATTGTATTTAGGAATTCTGGATAGTATTTATCAATATTGACCATTTTAAGGAATATAAATCAAGTATCGTCATTTTAGGATTTTGTTAGCGACATTGACCTTTTCTTTCAAAGGAATATAAATTAAGCGTTGTCCAAATCGTGTACTAGTTTCATATTTTAAACAGCTTCATTACGAATAATTGGACAGGTGCTTTGTGAGCATGGCAAATTGAACTGGATATTCCATCAGCTGTTTGTGCAGTCAACGGGTTGAATCGGAATGTATAAACTAGTATTAATACACTTGCTCTACTGAACTAAATGAAACGTGCCATTTCCAAGCAAAGTCATCACCGGTGTCACTATAAACATATTATATTATAATGTTTACATTCGTGATAGAGAGAGAGAGAGAGAGAGAGAGACAGAGAGAGAGAGAGAGAGAGAGAGAGTCTTAATAAGAGAGAGAGAGAGTAGAGAGAGAGAGAGAGAGAGAGAGAGAGAGAGAGAGAGAGAGAGAGAGAGAGAGAGAGAGAGAGAGAGAGAGAGAGAGAGAGAGAGAGAGTGAGTGTGAGAGAGAGAGAGAGAGAGTGAGAGACAGAGAGAGTGAGAGAGAGAGAGAGAGAGAGAGAGAGAGAGAGGAGAGAGAGAGAGAGAGAGAGAGAGAGAGAGAGAGGGAGAGAGAGAGAGAGAGAGAGGGAGAGAGGGAGAGAGGGAGGGAGGGAGAGAGAGAGGAGAGAGAGAGAGGGGGAGAGAGGAGAGAGAGAGTGAGAGAGAGAGAGAGAGAGAGAGAGAAGAGAGAGAGAGAGAGAGAGAGAGAGAGAGAGAGAGAGAGAGAGAGAGAGAGAGAGAGAGAGAGAGAGAGAGAGAGAGAGAGAGAGAGAGAGAGAGAGAGAACGCAAATGACCAATCAGAAGTCACAGTCGGGTGTAATGCTTACCCTCGAGCCGTCGTGTAGGAGAATCGGTAGCGCTGCCAGTGGTGTGACTAATATAACCAACGCTCTCCATGTCACACAAATGTCTTTAAGGAAGGACATGATTCTAGAGCTCATGAATAATAAAGAAACAAATTTAGAAATTAATACAATACGTTACTTTATTTAAACTAGGATCTATTTTAGGTCTAGTATTTGCGTTGATCTTATCCTGTTGACCCTAAGATTGCGTGCCGTGTTCGTTTTCTTTCCATGACACGGTGGGGTTAGAGTTCAATGCAAATATTGCCTGACGAAAATGTACAGTTTCGATGTTTGAATACACTATTAAGAGGGGACTAGGTTGCCCAGAGGCAAGGTGTTGGACTCTCAACGAAAAGGTAGCGGGTTCGAGCCCTGCCAACGGTTGAAACATTTTTAGATTTTAAATCGAGCAAAATCTAACCCCCCCCCGGTCCAGGTAGGTGGATCGGCATCTAGTCCCGGAGATGGACGATTAAGAAAATGGAGGTCCCGTGTGCAGATCACAACAAAATTATAAATCCTACCAAAAACCCCGAGATCTCCTTAGTTGTGGATGTGGGTAAATGAAATCAAATCGCTATTAAGAAAACAGGCTTTCGCAAAGTTGTAGACAAAGCAGATGTGACACCTAATCCTGTTTTCGATAGACGAAATGAATAAGGTTCATGGACATGAATTGCGAGTCAATAACCAGCTAGCCAGATTTTTTAAAAAAGAATGAGATCATCAAGAGATCATCACAAAAAGTGAAAATGACTAAACAAGGTAATTTTTCAGGCGCAGACAAGGTAAGGGGAATCTTAATATAAATGTTCGTCCTCTGACTTCAAGTTCGGTTTTCTGCACGTAGATGCCCACATTTATTGTATCGAGTTTGAAGTCAGCTGACGGAAATAAAAAGCACTTGCTTGATATGCATAGACACGTAGAACTAATAGCGGGCGTTCAAAGAAGAACAACAAAACAGATTCCTGGAATGGAGGATTTAATGGACGATCAAAGGCTGCGAAAACTCAAAAATGCCAATACTTTGTTATAGGAGAGTACACAAGATAGTGAACGGTGTTTTCTTATGACGGAAATGTAGGCAATTTCACGTCAAACGGGCAGCTGATACTTTAGTTCGACAAGGAACACTAGAGGAAACCAAAAATAAATTGTTGCATCATAAGACAAGATCAGACAGTCGGTGAGAGTGGCACAGCTTTGGAACAGTTCACCAGATAAAGTCGTATGCACCAAAACCATAGATAAATTTAAGAATAGGCTTGACAAGTTCTGGGGTAAGCAGGAAATAGTTTCTAACTATCAAGCCACAATCACCACAGCCATTAGGACGACAACCAGGAACAACAGTCCAACGACGAGGATCGTTAGAACATGTGCTGGGAATCAACGCCAAGTAACGCTCAGTAATATATACTTAATAACGATTGTAACCTTCCTCGATCAAAATAGAGAATCCGTTTTATTTGTATCCACATTTATACTATTTGTGTGCTGTTTATTTGAATATAATAGGTAAAAGAAGTTCTCTCGTGGCAACTTTTCTTAACATTTTAATTTGAGGTCGGTTTAATGCATTCTTGATGTCTTTTTGATATCTAGAACAGGACAAATTCTGACTTCATTGGGGTTTTTTTTTATACATTCCATAAATAAATATGTGTTCCTTTTGATGCGTCTAACTGGTGGTAATCAAAGAGTTAAATGATGAAACCTAGGAAATCTCAGTACAGGTATAGGTAGTTCCAAGGTGAAACGGTGAACTGCGATAGACCATCATCAATTATTGCTTATCACCTCTTTCAGAATCTAGGCAACGGACGACGTCGCCCATTCTTCCTTGTCTTTAGCCAGATTCTTAAGATCTTACCAGTACGGTACCTACCCATATTTGTCCTTTTCGATGTTCCGTCTAAGTATTCATCCTGGCTTTACCTTTCTCCTTTTTTACCTGTGAGTTTCACTGATTTGTTTTGGTTATTTCTTTTAAATAAACCCTGTCCACCATGACGGTGATCTCAGGGTAGTTCCACTGTAACGCTCGTTTTCTGCTCTCTGCTTCTCGAAGGTGTGCCTTCAGCATTTACATCTTCCTTGTTCAATTTGAAATTCTGCTTTCCTCCTTATTTCCTGCCAAACTCATTCGTTCCCTACTGTTTACAGTAATCTAATGCTCAAAATCGTCCTGAAATATTCATTTATATACCAAACAAAACGGAAACCAAAGCAGCTGTATTTAAAGGAAAAGTTTTTTGCCCTGGTATAAAAACTAAGATTTTATGCTATAACACTGGGAATTTAAAATTTGGTGTCAAAATTTGACACTTATAGACTCAATAATAATGTAATTGTTAAACTTTGAAAAAAATGTTTCAAAACTGTAACCAGCAATGAAGGCACAGTTTCAAATTAACACGATTGTTTCACAACTCAAAACAAGTAAACCCTTTAAAAGTGAACACAAACATCTGACAAAAGCAATTTTATCAAAAAAGATTTTGCTTTCATTTTTTATGCTTTTTTTGCATTATTTTAAAGGACATGCTCAAAATGGCCGTACTTTCTACGTAAAACAAGGGCGAGCCCGGTTTTGAAGTGTTCTATAATAGCATCTCTACGCATGTCATCAGATAAGCCAGTGTTCTCTGTACACACACTCTTTTAGGTCATCGATTGTTTGAGGATTCTCTCTGTAGCAATGGTCCTTAAGGTAGCCCCAGAGACAAAAAAGGTCGCAAGGGTTCAAAATCGGTGAATGAGGTTCCCATGCACAAAATAGTATGTCCTGGTATAAACATCAACGCACAACGTCGCTTGCTATGCTGTCTACGGCATATCACTAGCGTGAGTCGCAAAGCTAAATGATCGTGAGGACTAAAGCGAATTGGTATTCCAGCCTTAGAAGCCATGATTTCAAACTTTCTTAATTCATCATCATTGACGACGAGGGTTGAGCAGGATGCATTCATGCTACACGACAGCGCCTCGTTTAGTTCAAAACTTGTTGAAAATATTTCATAGTTTGAGTAACACAAATCCAGTGCTTATGAAATTTAATGTGCAAAATGTGCTAAGGTTCATCACTTTGTGAATAACATTTGCTATGGTTCATCACTTTGTGAATAACATTTGCTAAGGTTCATCACTTTGTAAATAACATTTGCTAAAGTTCATCACTTTGTGAATAACATTTGCTAAGGTTCATCACTTTGTGAATAACATTTGCTAAGGTTCATCACTTTGCAGCTTCTTGTTGCAGGTCTTAGATAATCTATTCTACATTTTGCTCCTATGTGAAAGGAATTGATTTTACGTCAGAGTAAAATAACGTTATCTTTGTTTCGACTGTGATATTTTAGACTTTTCAAATTCTATTCATCTGGTTGAAATTAGCCAATATTTGCCTTGGTGTCTGCCTCTGTGCTCATTATCGATGTTACAGTCTAGGTAAGATAAAGAGTTAACTTCTTTTCATAAGCTGCCATTTACTGCTAGTGCATCTGCGTTGTTACATAATTTTCGACGTCCCTATGTGGATGTTTGGACCAATAGATTTTGATCACTTGTGATAGAAAGGATATATCATGCTAGCCAGTATTATAACATAAAGGTGTTACAGATTGATCCATGAGTACAATGCAATTATTGATAACACCGTTTAAAATGTCTCTTTTGGCCTACCTTTTTATTTAGATTGAATGATACTGACAACTCTTTCATAAAGGAGAAACAACCAAAAATCAATTTTATTTTTCTTTCATTTGCAATAAGAATTGTGACAATTCCTACCTTAACGCACAACTTTCTTGGCTGTTCCTGTATTCTCTTTGGTTGTCGCAGCGGATGTCTTGCTTACACTTACAGGTTGAAGAGTTGTACTTGAGAAGAGTCGTGACAAAGTTTCACGCCGCACGCTATCCAGTCATCACATTATGCAAATCACGAAATAAACACAGCACACTCCATTCATAAATACCTTGACTCACGATGAGACAAATCCACAATTGCGTTCTATAGGCGAGCGGTTTGCCAGCAAACGCCAGGACATGACAAGGCTTCCTTACTCACGAGAAAGTAAGATGGCGACACCCTTCCAGCTCAAGATATCCAATGGGTAATCGTTTTAAACCTTCTTTGATGAAGAGTAGACGCATCTAACAAACATGTGCATGCATTATCACCGTACAAAGTTTTTGAATTGTGCGAAAGTTTTAAAAGCGTTGATAATGTAATCGACGCGTGTCGACATTTCGCCTACATACGTTTAGATCTAAGTTAGGACCAGTTGTCTTTTCTCTCGTTCAAAGCAAACTGGCCACCTAGCAAGTGGTGAGACAAATTGGTTTGCTATGGAACGCATCTCTCATACATCTCTTGACCGAGAGAAAAGTATACAGACATGACTATAATTAGTAATAATGATATTCACCTTCATTCGTCGTATCAAAAGCGTTTACATCTCCACATCGGCATTGTAAATTTCATATAGAGGATGCAGCAAATATATGACACAGACTTTTCCAGAAGACACTTAAACTCTTGTAATTTGAGAAAGGAAACGGGAAAGGAAGGAGAATGTGTGGTAATGAAATACGAAAAGAGGAAAGGAAGGGGAATGTGTAGTAATGAAATACGAAAAGAGGACAAGGGGAATGTGTCGTAATGAAATACGAAAAGAGCACAAGGGGAATGTGTGGTAATGAAACACGAAAAGAGGAAAGGAAGGGGAATGTGTGGTAATGAAATACGAAAAGAGGAAAGGAAGGGGAATGTGTGGTAATGAAATACGAAAAGAGGAAAGGAAAGGGAATGTGTGGTAATGAAATACGAAAAGAGGAAAGGAATGGGGAATGCGTGGTAATGAAATACGAAAAAGAGCACAAGGGGAATGTGTGGTAAGGAAATACGAAAAGAGAATGTGTGGTAAGGAAGGGGACAAATGTGTAGTAATGAAATACGAAAAGAGGACAAGGGGAATGTGTGGTAATGAAATACGAAAAGAGGAAAGGAAGGGGAATGTGTGGTAATGAAATACGAAAAGAGGAAAGGAAAGGGAATGTGTGGTAATGAAATACGAAAAGGAAAGG
>JAXRKP010000115.1:147500-157500 GCA_037039925.1 Doris montereyensis
ATATGTGTCTTGACTCTCTATCAATGAACCAATAAAAGTGTAAAAAAATTAGTTCTAGTCTGAGCTCAGGATGTCATGACACTAATATTTCCAATTTGAAACCACGTTAACAAGAGATGAAAATTGCACAGTGGCACATCTATCACCAAGGGAACCAATGCTAAACAAACCCAAACTTGAACAGCTTCGCCCATCCTCCTCCGCCCGGCAACTTCAAAGTCAGCCACAACAATAGCAGCACGAAGAAGAAGGCAATGACGGCTTTCTCGGCAAATCTGTCGGGAAAATGACGAAATAAATCATAATGGGGAAAATGTCACCCCTTTCTCTTTGTTGTCGCACAACTTTTAATTTTAGTTCCCATATCTCATGAATTCTCATGAATGTCTGCATAGTTTTATGTTTAGGTTCATCCATAATGTTATCAGAATTAATGTACTAAGAAAAACTAATTTTATTCATCAATACCGTCTAAATAAAAGTATATGTAATACATTGCTATGCAGGAAACAAAATGTATATTTGTCCTTCAATTGCTTTCTTAGATAAATCGAATTTACAAAGCCATTATTATGTTTGCTACCCAAATTATATGAGATTTCAATTGCATGCCAGAAAACAGGCCAAATAATAATATTTATTGCCTTGCACAGTTTTGGATTACCATCTTTTAGTACCAATTTCAATATCATCACATTGGAAACCACAACCCTTAAGAAAAATATTATTTTAATGAATGATTACAAAGAAACCGGGCAGTGGACAGGTAAGCACCTGTACGGGGAGTAGATGATCCCCCCTCCACGAATCTCCTGCTGCCTTGCAAGTCGGTCTTGGCTGACCAAAGGCTAAGGAAGTTAATCCTGACAGAAAATAACCTGTTGCCTTGCAGGCTGGTCTTGAATGACCAAAGGCTAAGGGAGTTAACCCTGCCAGAAAACAACCTGCTGCCTTGCAGGCTGGTCTTGAATGACCAAAGGCTAAGAGAGTTAACCCTGACAGAAAATAACAAGGCAAGGCCTGGTAAGGGGCCTCAAGGTGGCAGCCTCACCATCTACCTAGGGTACAGTGGGTTAACCCCCTGCTTATCCAAAACCTAACTGATGCAGAGAAATAAATATAATATCCCCGGCTTGACCTCTCAACGACGCAAATGGAAACGAACACGGACTGTGATTTTTGGAACATGGAATGTTAGGGCAATAAATGGAAAAGAGTTAGAATTAGTTGAAGAAATGGAAAAAAAGAGAGATTTTGATTATTACAGAAACAAAGAAAAAAGGACAAAGAATAGAAAGTGTAGGACCAAATAATATTTTAATTTTCTCCGGAGTAGATGTCAAAGATAGAACTGAAGCAGGAGTAGGTCTCCTATTGCATAAAAGGCATGAAAAACTTCTAGAAAGCTGGAAATTCATAAGCCCACGGCTATTAGAGGTAAATATTAAACCAAAAGGAAGAAAAATTAAATTATTAATAACTTATGGACCAAACAAAGACACAACTAAAGAAGAAAAAGATACCTTCGAAAACGATTTACAAATAGCTGCAGAGAATCTTTAACACAAACAGGAACTAATGCTTTTAGGAGATTTAAACTCTAGAGTAGACAACAATGTAGAAACATCAGGAGGAGTATTAGGTAAAGAAGGAGGGACAACAACTTCTCCAAATGGAGAGAGACTAATAGATTTTGCCTAAAGAATAACATGAAAATAGCCAACACCTTTTTTCCTCATAAAGATATCCACAACTATACGAGAGTCAATGAAGACAGGTGTGAAAAAATCAATGATAGACTACATAATAGTTAGCAGCTCCCTTTTTACAGTACATTGATGCAAGAGTAAACAGAGGAGCAGAAATATATAGTGATCATCACTTAGTGATTGCCAAAATGAGATTACTGACTGAGAAAACAAACAGAAAAGGAAAGAGAAGAAAGCTACTAAACTCAAAATAGAAAAACTAAATAAACCCCAGCAGTAAAACAGATATACTTACCCAGGATAAAAAGATTTATCAGTGAAAGGCAGATGGATCTGAATGATAGCACAATAGAAGAAAAGTGGCAAATGTATAAAGAAACACTCATATGTTGTACTGAAGAGGTCTGTGGTAGGAAACAAATTAAAGGAGATAGGAAAAGAACAGCATGTTGGAATGAGAATGTCAAGACTAAGATCAAGAAAAGAAGGACGTCTGGAAGAAATACCTGCAAAGAAAGAGACAAAAGGATACTATAGATTACGTGAATAAAAGAATTATCGCCAAAGAGGAAGTGAGGAAAGCCGATGATTTAATTCTGTTTGGAAAATCAAAAAGTGACCTTCAGTCGAACATCAACATTATAAACAATGAACTAATTAAAAGAGGAATGTGAGTAAATGCAAAGAAAACCAAAACAATGCTAGTCACTAGGGAAGCTAAAACACAAAATCTTAAATAAGCAGGGAGATTTTAGAACAAGTTCAAAGCTACAATTACCTACGATTAATGATTAACTCAGAGGGAAAACTAAGAGAAGAAATCAGCCAGAGAATGAAAAAGGCAAGTGCAATATACAACCATCTAGGAAAGGCATTTATAGGTAAACAAGAATTGTCAACAAAAACCAAAATGGCAGTAAACAACACAGTTTATTGCCCTACTCTCCTTTATGGCAGTGAAACTTAAACCTTAGAGAGTAGGGAATACAGTAAAGTACAGGCAGCTGAAATGAAATATCTAAGAAGAGTAGTAGGGAAAACTAAAAGAGACTAAATCAGAAATACAACAATAAGAGATCAAACCAAAGCAGATGACATAAAAACTAAGATAGAAATAAATCAATTGATATAGTTTGGGCATGTAAACAGAATGAATAACAACAGAATAGCTAAATCAGTATACAGAGAAAGGGGGAAGAAGATATATAAAAAAAGGCGTTGAAGAATAGAAATTTAACTCTTTTTTTTTTGTTTTTATGGGAAACAGAAAATGCCAGGACAGGGCATCCTGGAGAAAGATCATATTGGGCATCTGAACCCATACACCGAAAGGTAGAATGGGAACTGATAAAGAACGAAAGAATTATAAAGAAAATTGTCTACTTACGAAAATGGACCAAGCTCCTTTAGAAAACTTCGAACAACATTTCGCACAACCTGCCTCTCTTGGTTGTTCTCTTTACTGCATTTCAATAAATCTCTGTGGAAGAAGAAGACATTTTGAGATAAATTCATTGGTTAAGTTCCTTCAAGTAAGGCCACTACGGTTTTCTTCTTCTCCTCCTCCTTCACAATGGGGCATAGGCCGTTTGAGCTCCACTTCAGTCCATTGAGCCGAAATTTATCGCGGCGGTCACATGGTGAAGAGGTGACGGGTGATAACGCTTCGCCACCTGGACAGGATGCTAGACTGTCACTAATTTTACGGGGACGCGTTGGTGGTCTGCCTCTCAAATAGGCGGTCGTGGGTTCAAATCCTGGCAGGTTGAAAAGTTGTCTCGAATTTTGATGAAAAAACCCATCCCCTACATCGTCAACGCAAAAGTCTCAAATCCGATTCCGTCGGTTGCCCATGGTTCTTTTCTGGTCATTCGTTCTTGTCTATGTATCGTCTTTGCCCCTAAAGGGCTTTAACATCTATCTTAAGTCTTATATTGCATTCTATAATATTTACATTATGCTGATCATCATTCTTATCAACATTACCACCACCACCACTACAAAATCTACGACCAGCACCATCATCAACATCATCATCATTATAATCCTCGTCATCCATCTCCCCCCCCTCCTCCTCATCAACATCACCACCCTCTGCCTCCCTCCCTCCCCCCGCAAATACCATTACCACCATCATTATCATCATTTTCATCACATATCACCCCCGTCACCACTACCTATACCCCCACCATCATCATCATCAATCGTCGCCACCACCACCACCACCACCACCACCACCACCATCATCATCATCATCATCAATCGTCGCCACCACCACCACCATCATCATCATAAATCGTCGCCACCACCTCCACCACCACCACCACCACCACCACCACCACCACCATCATCATCATCATCAATCGTCGCCACCACCACCACCATCATCATCATATATCGTCGCCACCACCACCACCACCACCACCACCACCACCACCATCATCATCATCATCAATCGTCGCCCCACCACCACCACCACCACCACCATCATCATCATCATCAATCGATATCCTTCACTTACTTGAATCCAAAAAAAGAAAACAACCAGCCACATCCAGGCTATCACCAGACAAATGGCGGACATAGGTAGGCAACACATCATCCATGACAGGTAGTTCACACCAGAATCCAGGCCATGCACTGCAAATAAACTGCGAAGCAAAATCCGCCATTACATCATTACATGCACCTGGTCTTTTCTAAGCAAAAGATGTTCCATTCAAAGCTCTAGTAATCTGACACGATTATCCTCCTAATCTATTCTTTATCTTGGTAAATAATACTAACAATATGTTTGCGCTTATTACTATTATTATTAACATCTTAAAAATCAATCATATATCAATACAGCCGCGTTCAAGTTTTGCTGGGAAGATTTCAAAAAGGTTGAGGCATCTGTAAAATACGCTACATATTACATACAATTGACAAGGGAATTTCAATCTTTTTCTTTCGCCCCAAGATTTAGTAAACGGCGATCTGGGAGAGGGTTTTCCTGAACAATCAGGGGTAGAACCGACATGAAATCGACTTATGGGATCATAGTAGTCCTCCAGCATTTGAAAGGTCAACATCTTAGCCGCTAAGGCGTCAATTTTACATAATATCTGATTGGTGGTTACTTAAATAGCCAAACTTTTTACCCAATCACGCTAAAACGTAAGGTAGGCTTACAAGATACTTGATTGAAGAAGTGATACCCTGAATGATATTTCACACATCAAAACTGTAGTGTGTTTTTCTTGAGTTGCATTCGGCATCGAATAAGAATATTTTTAGAGACCCTGGTGGCTACCGACGTGTAATAATAATTCCCCCAAACATCTATTGAACAACAATTGTTTAAATTAAACATGAAATAATTTAATGAACACTATCTTAATTTTATGTAAAAAAAAAAAAAGAAACATATCATTATACTTAATGGTGTACATGATCGTATTCTCACTCGTCTGCCTGGCCCTGCATAATGATATTAGGACCGGTACCCATCAGAGAGCCAATGCCGCCTATTGTGGTGAATAGCACACACACAGATTCAGGGCTTTACAAAAAGTCTGTATACTGTGTGTCGTTGGACATCGTGGTCTGAGAGCTGCTGTGGAAGCGAGAACGATAACAAGCATTAAAAAACTGTGTACAATGTCATGATGACCGATTTCACATGTACGGTGAGATGAATCATTCATGCAACATAATACATGTAGTGTCCTAGATAATGCAATGTCTTATAATTACATGCAATCAGACAAAAGAGGCTGGAGACAAAAAGGTAACCAGAATAACACTAATGAGACACATGATTTACTCCCGGCAAAGAGATTTCAAATGATGTTAATACACGAAAAGGGATTTTTGCGTTAATGATTATAATATTGTACACAGTCAAGTTAAATATATACTCAAGAGCAAAAGTAAGTATATTTAAAAGTATACTTACTTTTGCCCTTGAGTATAGAAATGGATATTTAGTTAGGTAAATGTACGCCCCGGACTTACTTACCTTTTTGTTCTTTTATCGCCAGCGTTCATTGTGATGGAAGCAGAGGATTTGACTGCGAGCCGTGATAACTTGGCTGTCCTCGTATCTACACAAGTTCAAACGTTGCGCGGTTTAGTAAGGGGCCATGCAAATAGATTTTCCTTCTAATACAAAAGATTAAATATGGTCACTGCTTCTAATTCCTACATTCCCCAGTTATAATACATAGAAACGGGAATTGTTTTGTCGTTTGCTTTATTTTGTTGTTTTTGTTGCTGTGGGGATTCAGAATAAATGGATGTCAAGGCTATGGAGATAGTCTTGGGTTTGGCTTGTTCTGTTTTGTTTGGGGCGGGGCGGGAGGGGTGTTGAGTTGGGGTAGTTTTTAATGGAGGCGGCCCGGGGGGGGGGGGGGGGAGGGCTTATTACTTTCATAGAGACATGTACGATTTGTGGGGAGGGAGGGGAGGGTTTTTTTACATCAACTGATTTAGTATCATTGGCGATTTCATTTAAAAAGGTAAACGAATACAGCAACAAAAATGAAATTTTAAAACTGTGTCTTGCTGCAATGTAGCTAATTCTTTTCTACTCCTTGAGGTCTTTTGGACATGATGGTAATAAAATAATAAAGAAACTGGTGTTATTTTCAAAGGTTAAGGTTTCAATTTGACATGTACATGATATAAAGAATTTCATTTTTTTAATGTATTTATCGTATTTTCCTCTTCCCCATCTACGAGATAGTCGTAATAAGTTAAACTAATAACAGTTCAAAATAGTACAGTTATCTTCAAATATATATCATTATTACATAAACTGCTCGAGTTTTAAGGGAGGGGGCGTCTCTTGAAGTGGTTTTTTTTAGTTAAGGATTTTGTTTTTACTATGTACATGAGTAACTGTCAAAATACAGTCATCTTATGTCATTGAAAAGTTTGTAGCGTCCTTGGTTGCCATAGAAACGGCCGCCATCTTGGATTTTGACCCAATTTTCAAAATCTTAGTTATGAATAAATCATTCAAAACCTGTGCAGATCGTCTTTTCCATTCAATATCTAAAGAGTGACGTCCATTTTTTTGTGTTTTTTGATAGGTTTTTTTTATGAATTTTTGAAAATAATATATATCGTGAATATACAAAAACGGTATTTATTTTTTTAAATTTACATTTCTCAAAACGTTTACAAGATATCAAAAGCCCCGACGTCATTCTACTAACATTGACAAGAGGAACATGTGAGCCAAATATATTACAAATCGTTCGGTAAATGGGGAAGATAGAATTTTAGTGTGAAAAAACTACATTTCGACAAAAATGCAAATAAAAAAATCAAAAGAAAATAATAGAAAACAAACGCTTCAGACGAGTTTTTCCTTGTTGTAGCAGCTCAACAGTATCTGGCAATATTGCTAATGTAAAGATGATTATAAATCTAGGTTTAGATGTGCGCTGTTGTGAAAACAGACGTCAAAATGGCCAGTTTTGTTTCTTCCCTCTATTCCTATGCTTATGCACGTGTTTACATACACACTGACGCGCAACGCCTCTTACGCTACACAATGATGGGCCGAATGGACGGGCGGTGTCGGCAGAAGCCAGGCGACCTTGGTGTTACAACATTTAGCGATTAGCCGCCAACATACGCGGGTTTTTACTGCCATCTTCTCAGTCAACGGTAAGGTAATTTACGTCAATATTTTGATTGTTTTTACCTACCCTCGCCCACAAAATATTTAGTCAAAAACAAATTATACGTCATGTAGACATTTTTCTGCCAGAAACGTAGATAAATAATCGTTCTACCCGAATATGCAAAGAACAGAAAATCAACCTTTCAGTCCGAAATTCGCCAGTCCAGATAAAAATGGATTCACAGTCAATATCCCCTCACAAGAGAAGGCTCAGCGACTTTATACCATCTATCCCCAAGCAGGTCATTATTTTCAAAGTAGTCCTCAGCTCTCTGGACATCAATCAGTGCAGCAGCCCGTCAATCACTCAAACTAAGACTGTGACAATATTATCATTATCTATGTTATAGTTGGACAAACATTGACATCTGAGTTAATCTTTTATACCAGCGCTTATCGTGGTGTGGAAATGGTTGTTTGCTTAGTTTCTACCAGAACCTCTCAACAAATCGCTAATTAAACTTTTACATAAAGCTATTTGTTCACGGAGTTGATGTGCTTGTTTACAGTCAGATCAGTCTTTAAAGGACCAAGGACGAAGCACCAAGGACCAAGGACCAAGGACCAAGGGCAAAGGACCAAGGGCAAAGGACCAAGGACCAAGGACCAAGGACAAAGGACAAACGACCAAGGACCAAGGACCAAGGACCAAGGACCAAGGACAAAGGACAAAGGACAAAGGACAAAGAACCAATAACCAAGGACCAAGGGCAAAGGACAAAGGACCAAGGACCAAGGACCAAGGAACAAGGACAAAGGACAAAGGACAAAGGACCAAGGACCAAGGAACAAGGACCAAGGAACAAGGACTATGGAACATGACTTGGCGGCCGTTGGAAAATATGCACACACAAGTCTTTACATGCCCTCTTTAAAGTTCGATCTCAGTTCCCTCCGTCTACCATGCAAGAGCAATGTCTTCGGCCCTAGTCTGCTAACGTAGCCACCTACCGTTAACTCCCCCCCCCCTGCGTATATCAATGTAATGCGATGACTTCCGGTTACGAGTTGAACATGGTGTGGAATATCCATGTTATTATTACTCAAATATCGATACTCGTATTATCTTTCTTTTTTCTCTTTGATCTCTTAATTGTTCTAAGCTATGTAGCCATTTACTTTTGAGTTGATTTATTTCTGTAATGTTTTATGAGTAAGGGGAGATTATTATCTTTAAATACCCAAAAATAAAGGCGCATACTATGTGGACGCAATATAGATGTCAGAGCCCTATGATGGCCAATACGAGACGAATCAAGGGAGCAAGCAGGGAAAAAACATGAGCACCGGACAGGATCGAACCAACCACTGACCTTCGCATCGGCACCCATCGTCTCGCCATGAAAGGGGAGTGCACATAGGACCATGCCAGGGGAACTAGTCTTGCTTTTTCCCTTCACGGCCAAGCGATAAATGTCGATGCTAAACTCACTGCTTTCATCACGTCTTTGCTGTTTACCCTTATAGCTGTCTTATCTTTGTCTCTGCGACACCCTTAATGCTTTTTATTGCAAATAAAAATAATAATGTCCTGTTTGTTTATAATTCATAACGTTTTACATTGTGGTGGACATCTTTGCACGGCCGTGTTGATATCTTGTAAATTAGTCAGAACGGCAGAAGCCACGGGTATCATCATGGCCGTGGTCGAGGTGTTGCTGATGAACATGGAAATGAACCAGGTGGGAACCATGAAGCCAAGCAACAACCTGTCACGTGGTATGGGAAACAAAGAAAGATGTGTCACGTGGTATGAGAAACAGAGAACAATGTGTCACGTGGTATGAGAAACAGAGAACAATGTGTCACGTGGTATGAGAAACAGAGAACAATGTGTCACGTGGTATAAGAAACACAGAACAATGTTTACAACATGGTTATCCGACCCTCCACAGAACAATAAGAAGACAACTCTTCTAAAATGAGGTCAGAATCGACGTTCATGTGGAAAACTCTCTCCGTTTTTCTCTCATCTGTTGTCCGCCCTTCTTTATGTATGAAACACTACGTAAGCATATCATTTAGCGTATTCAAATGAAACAAAGACTTCATTTTTCTGTTACACCATTTCTTGGATTACTGTTAACAGCTGATTAGATCGAATTCAATCATTATCATACTGTATCTCCATTGCTGAATTTGCACAATTTGAATACAATACATGTAATGATTAAATCATTCGTAGCATAACAGACTATCTTGAAATAAACCGCCTTAGGAGTGATCTCTTTCCATCGGAATCATAACACTAGGAATCATATTTTCATTGGTTTTTATAAGGGTAAATGATTTAATCAAATAGTTACGCAAAGCTTAAATCGATGAAAAATACTACAAAAAAGTATCTGATGCAAGGATGAGTATATAATGAGAAATTAATCGTAAATATGTTTTTTTAAGCAAAATATTAAAAATGAGCATGACATTGCAGAAAATAATAACTGACATGAAAGAGAAAAGAAAAGATGTTTTAATAATCACTTAATCCCAACCTTCTACCTAGTATGTTTTTTTTGTCTCTCCTGTAAAAATATTCTTCGTTTAGCTTACACTATGCTGATGAATTTATCGTTTGATGTTGCATTGGTCGCTTCATAGTTAGAGCGATGTAGTT
>JAXRKP010000115.1:162500-170000 GCA_037039925.1 Doris montereyensis
ATTGCCCCCCCCCCCAAAAAAAAAACAACTTTTGATTTCCTTGATAGCATATTTGAAGTCTTTGCCCACACTCTTCCCATTGTTCCTGTTTTGCTTTCCTCACTTCCTCTTTGGCGGTAGTTCTTTTATTCACGTAATCTATCATATCCTCTGGTCTCTTTGTTTGCAAGTATTTCATCCAGGCATCCTTCTTTTCTTTGACCTTAGTCTTGACGTTCTCATTCCACCGTATTGTTCTTTTCCTGCCTCCTTTAATTTGTTTCCTACCACAGACCTCTTCAGTACAACCTATGAGTGTTTCTTTATATATTTGCCACTTTTCTTCTATTGTGCTATCATTCAGATCCATCTGTCTTTCACCAATAAATTGTTTTATCCTAGATTGGTAATGGTATACCTGTTTTACTTACTACTGGTTTATGTAGTTCCTCTATTTTGAGTTTAGTAGCTTTCTTCTCTTTCCTTTTCTGTGGGTTTTTTTCAGTCAGTAATCTCATTTTGGCAATCACTAAGGGATAATCACTGAATATTTCTACTCCTATTTACTCTTGCATACAATCTACTGTAAAAAAGGGGAGCTGCTATTATGTAGTCTAGCATTGACGTTTCACACCTGTCTTCATTCACTCTTGTCTATTTGTGGATTTCTTTATGAGAGAAAAGGTGTTGGCTATTTTCATGTTATTCTTTAGGCAAAAATCGATTAGTCTCTCTCCATTTGGAGAAGTTGTTGTCTCTCCTTCTTTACCTATTACTCTTCCTGACGTTTCTACATTGTTGCCTAGTCTAGCATTTACATCTCCTAAAAGCATTAGTTCCTGTTTGGGTTTAAGATTCTCTGCAGCTATTTGTAAATCGTTTTCGAAGATATTTTTTTCTTTAGTTGCGTCTTCGTTTAGTGCATACGCTATTTACAATTTAATTTCTCTTCCTTTTGGTTTAATATTTACCTCTAATAGCCGTGGGCTTGTAAATTTCCCACTTTTTAATAGCTTTTCATGCCTTTTACTTTTATGCACTAGGAGACCTACTCCTGCTCTAGCTCTATCTTTGACATCTACCCCTGAGAAGATTAAAATATGATTCGGTTCTACATATTCTATTCCTTGTCCTTTTTTCTTTGTTTCTGTAATAGCTGAAATATCTACTTTGAATTTTTTCCATTTCTTCAACTAATTCTAACTCTTTTCCATTTATTGCCCTAACGTTCCATGTTCCAAAAGTTACAGTCGGTATTCGATTCCAAGTTCGTCTTCGAAAAATCAAGCTGATTATATTACTTTTATTTCTCTGAATCTGTTTGGTTTTGGATGAGCAGGGGATTAGCCCACTGTACCCTAGGTAGATCGTGGGGCTGCCACCTTGAGGCCCCCTACCGGGCCTTGTTATTTTCTGACAGGGTTAACGGCCTTAACCTTTAGTCATTCAAGACCAGCCTGCAAGGCAGCAGGTTGTTATTTTCTGTCGAGGTTAACTCCCTTAGCCTTTGGTCAGTCAAAACCGGCCTGCAAGGCAGCATGTTGTTTTCTTTTAGGTTAACTCCCTTAGCCTTTGGTCAGCCAAGACCTGCCTGCAAGGCAATAGGAGACTCGTGGAGGGCGGGATCATCTAATCCTCGTACAGGTGCTTACCTGTTCACTGCCCGGTTAACCTACAACATAGACAATTTATTTGATGATTTTCGCACAAAATCTAAAAATATGGAAGACTCATTGATGATTTAACAAACAAAAATTATTTAGTACAGAAACAGATGACAGAAATAAGTATATGTTAGTTTTTTTACACACGAAGATTGCCATAGATCTAATGTAACAATGCATAAAACATGTCAAACTTATTGATACAAAGCAACGAATTGCTTTTAAAGATAAAGGAGTATAATTTTGTTATTTTATTCGTTAAGCATATGCTGGCATAAACACTAGACTATTCAATTTAGTGCGTTGTCAGTCCAGGCAATTTCAACCTGTAAAAACTTTGAAACATCCTCATAGGAATGTCAAAGGTTGTACAACCTTTAGGGTATTTTATTGACCAATATCTGATATTATAGTTATATTGTCAATCACCATATGCTCGGCATTACTCTTACTGTTGTATGCTTACCAAGGAGACAGAGAGATATATCGATAGATAGATAGGTAGATAGACATATAGATAGACAGACATACAGACAGAAAGACAGACAGATAGACAGAAAGGTAGATCAAATTGTTCTAAATGGATAACGCTCAAAGTGTGAAATCGACCTACTTTGGGAGAATATTTAACTACTTTAAATGTGAACAAGTTTAATGTCTGACGTTGGTAAATGGAGAAGTAATTAGTTTGTGGTAATAAATTGGGAATAATTAAATTAAGTTTGAATTTTTTTGTCAAGAGAGGTTAATATCTTAAAAGGTGGAATCGACCTCAAATTCATGACACTTTTAAGAAGGAATTTGACTCCAAATAGGAAAAATATTCTTAAAATGACAATGAAATCGACCACAATTACTTCAAATGAGAACACATTTTAATGTTTGCTCTCGACCGTAGTGGAGAGAATGGCCCATACTTTGTTGAATCAATCGTTTTGCCTGGACATCACGCGCTTTTTAACCCATAAAAAACGGGGGTAGGGGGGGTCGCTACACCCACCTTAGATCCATCGATGAAAAGAATTGGCAGAGCCAACAAGGGCGTCAGTATCACCACCAGGGTTTTCCAAACGGCACACAAGTCATGGAGCACAGACATACCTCTTCCTTAAAGACTTGCACAAAGGAAATAAACGTTGAAGAGATGTCAATCAAACCTAATTGGTTCATTGTGGTAGCAATGTATTTCATTTGTAAGGAAGAGGCAAATGGGTCATGTCTAAGACGAGTTAATGGGACAATTGACTGGTGTAGGCGTGTCTGCAGATAGGCCTGATACACGATTAATATGTCGGCGTATCCGATACGCGCTTTTTCAAACCATCGTACAAAACACACACACACACACACACACACACACACACACACACTATTTTTAAAACCAGTGTAGAAAAACAAAACCCTGTCTCGACTGAAGCAGTGCTGTACAAAGACAGCATCGTGTAATCCCTCCACCCCTTTTTCATTCGCGTTCTTTTCAAATATTTTAGGCCTACTAGGCGCTAATTTTATAAGCTAAACGCATACTTTGACGGCACGGGTTGACGGTCGCTCTAGACACGTGGGTGGCAGGAAGTAGGAAGTGAAGACTCATTCATCTCAGCCAGAGTTAAAATTTCTAGATACAATTTTTGTAATTTACCCAAATGCATGTACATCATGTATTTGAAAAGTAAATACAAATTCGTGTTCAACGCCCACAGTTTTTTTTTATTATTAAAAACTTTTGTGAATGAAATAGTGCCACCCTACCCTACTGCACAAGTTTTTTCTTACATTACAAATTACATGCCTTATCTCCGGTATGTTTTTAAATAGGTTGACTCCATAATGCGATGACGTTTTTTCTTACATTTTTTTCGGTATGTTTTTACAGGTTGACTGCATAATGCGATGACGTTTTTTCTTACATTACATGCCTTATCTCCGGTATGTTTTTAAATAGGTTGACTGCATAATGCGATGACGTTTTTTCTTACATTACATGCCTTATCTCCGGTATGTTTTTAAATAGGTTGACTGCATAATGCGATGACGTTTTTTCTTACATTACATGCCTTATCTCCGGTATGTTTTTTAGGTTCTCATAATGCGATGACGTTTTTTCTTACATTACATGCCTTATCTCCGGTATGTTTTTAAATAGGTTGACTGCATAATGCGATGACGTTTTTTTTTCATTACATTATCTCCGGTATGTTTTTAAATAGGTTGACTTATCTCCGATGATGTTTTTAATTACATGCCTTATCTCCGGTATGTTTTTGAGGTTGACTGCATAATGCGATGACGTTTTTTCTTACATTACATGCCTTATCTCCGGTATGTTTTTAAATAGGTTGACTGCATAATGCGATGACGTTTTTTCTTACATTACATGCCTTATCTCCGGTATGTTTTTAAATAGGTTGACTGCATAATGCGATGACGTTTTTTCTTACATTACATGCCTTATCTCCGGTATGTTTTTAAATAGGTTGACTCATAATGCGATGACGTTTTTCTTACATTACATGCCTTATCTGTTTTTAAATAGGTTGACTGCATAATGCGATGACGTTTTTTCTTACATTACATGCCTTATCTCCGGTTATGTTTTTAAATAGGTTGACTGCATAATGCGATGACGTTTTTTCTTACATTACATGCCTTATCTCCGGTATGTTTTTAAATAGGTTGACTGCATAATGCGATGACGTTTTTTCTTACATTACATGCCTTATCTCCGGTATGTTTTTAAATAGGTTGACTGCATAATGCGATGACGTTTTTTCTTACATTACATGCCTTATCTCCGGTATGTTTTTAAATAGGTTGACTGCATAATGCGATGACGTTTTTTCTTACATTACATTTATCTCCGGTATGTTTTTAAATAGGTTGACTGCATAATGCGATGACGTTTTTTCTTACATTACATGCCTTATCTCCGGTATGTTTTTAAATAGGTTGACTGCATAATGCGATGACGTTTTTTCTTACATTACATGCCTTATCTCCGGTATGTTTTTAAATAGGTTGACTGCATAATGCGATGACGTTTTTTCTTACATTTTTTCGGTATGTTTTTACATTACATGCCGTTTTTATCTCCGCCTTATGTTTTTAAATAGGTTGACTGCATAATGCGATGACGTTTTTTCTTACATTACATGCCTTATCTCCGGTATGTTTTTAAATAGGTTGACTGCATAATGCGATGACGTTTTTTCTTACATTACATGCCTTATCTCCGGTATGTTTTTAAATAGGTTGACTGCATAATGCGATGACGTTTTTTCTTACATTACATGCCTTATCTCCGGTATGTTTTTAAATAGGTTGACTGCATAATGCGATGACGTTTTTTCTTACATTACATGCCTTATCTCCGGTATGTTTTTAAATAGGTTGACTGCATAATGCGATGACGTTTTTTCTTACATTACATGCCTTATCTCCGGTATGTTTTTAAATAGGTTGACTGCATAATGCGATGACGTTTTTTTGACTGCATAATGCGATGATTACATGCCTTATCTCCGGTATGTTTTTAAATAGGTTGACTGCATAATGCGATGACGTTTTTTTTTCTTACATTACATGCCTTATCTCCGGTATGTTTTTAAATAGGTTGACTGCATAATGCGATGACGTTTTTTTCTTACATTACATGCCTTATCTCCGTTATGTTTTTAAATAGGTTGACTGCATAATGCGATGGTTTTTTTTTCTGCGATACATTACATGCCTTATCTCCGGTATGTTTTTAAATAGGTTGACTGCATAATGCGATGACGTTTTTTCTTACATTACATGCCTGCCTTATCTCCGGTATGTTTTTAAATAGGTTGACTCCATAATGCGATGACGTTTTTTCTTACATTACATGCCTTATCTCCGGTATGTTTTTAAATAGGTTGACTGCATAATGCGATGACGTTTTTTCTTACATTACTGCATAATGCGATGACGCCTTATCTCCGGTATGTTTTTAAATAGGTTGACTGCATAATGCGATGACGTTTTTCTTACATTACATGCCTTATCTCCGTTATGTTTTTAAATAGGTTGACTGCATAATGCGATGACGTTTTTTCTTACATTACATGCCTTATCTCCGGTATGTTTTTAAATAGGTTGACTGCATAATGCGATGACGTTTTTTCTTACATTACATGCCTTATCTCCGGTATGTTTTTAAATAGGTTGACTGCATAATGCGATGACGTTTTTTCTTACATTACATGCCTTATCTCCGGTATGTTTTTAAATAGGTTGACTGCATAATGCGATGACGTTTTTTCTTACATTACATGCCTTATCTCCGGTATGTTTTTAAATAGGTTGACTGCATAATGCGATGACGTTTTTTCTTACATTACATGCCTTATCTCCGGTATGTTTTTTTTTAAATGCGATGACGTTTTTTCTTACATTGACTCTCCGGTATAATGTTGACTGCATAATGCGATTTTTTCTTACATTACATGCCTTATCTCCGGTATGTTTTTAAATAGGTTGACTGCATAATGCGATGACGTTTTTTCTTACATTAATGCCTTATCTCCGGTATGTTTTTAAATAGGTTGACTCCATAATGCGATGACGTTTTTTCTTACATTACATGCCTTATCTCCGGTATGTTTTTAAATAGGTTGACTGCATAATGCGATGACGTTTTTTCTTACATTACATGCCTTATCTCCGGTATGTTTTTAAATAGGTTGACTGCATAATGCGATGACGTTTTTCTTACATTACATGCCTTATCTCCGGTATGTTTTTAAATAGGTTGACTGCATAATGCGATGACGTTTTTTCTTACATTACATGCCTTATCTCCGTTATGTTTTTAAATAGGTTGACTGCATAATGCGATGACGTTTTTTTCTTCTCCATGAATGGGAACCACATGCATAAAAGACATGAAAAGCTGCTAGAAAGTTGAAATTTACAAGTTCACGGCTATTAGAAGTAAATCTTCAACCAAAACGTGGAGATACCAAATTATTACAGCTGTAATAGCTTATGGACCAAACGAAGACGCCACTAAAGAATAAACAGACATCTTTGAAATCAATTAACAAATAGCTGCACAGAATCTCAAACCCAAACAGAAACTAATGGCATGAGGACATTTCAACGCTGGAGTAGGCAACAATGTAGAAACATCAGGTCGCGTAATAGATGAAGAAGGAGAGACAACAACTTCTCCAATTGGAGAGAGAGACTTGTAGACATTTTACATTGTGCCTTATCTCCGGTATGTTTTTTAAATGGTTGACTCTAAAGAATAACATGAAAATAGCCACATAAAGATGTCCATAAATATACAAGAGTAAATAAGGACAGAATTGAAAAATCAATCATAGACTACATAATAGTTAGCAGCTCCCTTTTTTACAGTACAATGGATGGCTGAAATATGTAATGACAATCACCTAGTGAGGACAAAAATGAGATAACTGACTGAGGAAAACAAACAGAAAAGGACAGAAAAATAAATGAACTTAATAAACCAATAGTAAAACAGACACATGTATACCAATCTAGGGTAAAAAGAGTTATCAGTGAAAGGTAGATTGGTCTGAATGATAGTAAAAGAGAAGAAAAGTGGTAACTGCATAAAGAAACACTCCTCAGTTGTACTGAAGAGGTCTGTGTTTGAAAACAATAAAAGGAGATAAGAAAAGGATAGCATGGAAAAATGAGAATATCAAAACTAAGATCAAAGAAAATAAGGAAGCCTGGAAGAAATACTTACAAACGAAATGGCCGGACAAGATGGATTACTCGAGTACATGAACAACTGAGTGTCGCCAAATAGGATGTGAGGAAAGCAAAACTGCAACAATGGGAAGATTTTGGACAAAGA
>JAXRKP010000115.1:175000-225000 GCA_037039925.1 Doris montereyensis
TTTTATGATGTTTCAAAGTATTATCCTACTCTTTTCCTAGGTATATGGGAGAAAAATGTATTCAAATAACAGAAAATAAGAGAAAAAATACGATTTTCTCCAAATGTCCTTTTTCTGTTCATTATTTCCTATCTCCTTTTTTATTTCTCAACGTACCTTCATGAAATTTGGTATGGATGATGAGTGGGGGAAAACAAAGAAATTATCAGATGCTTTTTTTTTTTTTATATGTATTATGGTTTTGGAAAAATGAATTTTTTGTACCATAGCTTTGTATATTTTTGGTTGTTCTTATATGCTATTTTCAAAAATTCATAAAATCAAAATTTACAAATCAAACAAAAATCCGATCTGATCAAATTTAGATATTGCATCAAATAAGGTGTGTGTTAAGTTTGAAATACATTTGTTGAAATATGAAAAAGCCGATCGATATTGAACTTAGTGAAATTTGGGGGCAAAATCCAACATGGCCGCCGTTTCCATGGCAACCGGACGCGTGAGGGAAAAAAACAATGACATATTTCAACTCAGTACACCATGCCCATTACATCTATACATAAGTTAAATTGATAGGAACAAACGGGAAAAATTTCACTCCAGGACCCTCCCCCTTTAAGGAACAAAGAGAGGCTGTGACGCGAGTGACCATGATGATGATTGATATGATGATTACTATTATTACTATTACATTAGTATTAAGCGCCGTACATCCACTGCAGGATGTAGCCCTCCGCAGATGTCTTCCAGTGAGCTCTGTCCAAGACCTACAAAAAGGTACCGGTACCTTAGTTTAATTAATGGTCTCTGGTCCTGTTCTCTGTCACTGTCAGTTCGCGCCCATGTAGTTTTTTTCTATCATCATGCCATCTTCCCGGGTTTATATGTCCATTTCCTGGCTGCCATTCTGTACATCCTTCTGTACATATATCATTATCTTTAAACATTGCACTACTTAGTATATGGCCAGCCCAATTCCATATTTGTCTGAGTAGTGTGGTTGTTTGAGAATTTCAGTGAGCCCTATTCTTTTCATTTCGATGCAAATGACTTATTTTGGATTTGGATTGGAGTCTGAAAATACTGAAAGTGAAATGTAACATTTCTCCATTGCTCTCTGGGACAGTTGAAATCTCATTTTTACTAATTTTACCAAACATGTCGATCATTCAATAAACGTTATTCAGTTTAATAAGGGACAGGTCAGCCTTGCAGAGTGTGGAACTTTATGGACCAATGGCCATCCATTAGTACCTTACTAGTACTAGTGCCCAACAACTTTGAACAAGTCAAAGTTTCCTCCTCACTCACCAGCATCCCTACATTGGTTAGACTAACTAGAGACAAATATTTGATTTGAATTGATTGACAGCGATTGACCGCAATTGTTTTCGTCACGTAGGCCTACGTTAAAGAATGATGAATTTAGAAGATCATCGATCGCTTTGCCTACACAAAACATTGTGCATCGTGACGCCACACTGTCTGGTTGATACTGATACTAGTGATACTGAGTGATAGTAGATAGATTAAGATTCACTGTTGTACTGTTGTTGTTGTTTACGGCATGTCATTGTCAAAAAAATGTCATAGTAAAGATTATATTTAGAATCACCATGGTTTGCTTGACCCAAGCTGATGAAATTGGCACCTTGCTTTCTGGCAGATGGAGAGATTTGGCCATCACACCTCTCTCACTCTCAGCTTTAACAACTAGGTGCTGATTGATGATAGTATCAATCAGCACCTACTTATTAAAGCTAAGAGAGGTATGGTTTCATCATGTTTTTCATATACTTACTATACACATCCAAAATGTCTTCATCTTTGAAATTTATGAAAAAAAGATATCGGCCTTAAGAGGAGGAGGGGGGGGCGGCAGTTAAATCTTGAGGTTTGGGTCAAAAGTATCGAATTTTAGATATTCATAATTAATAGCATTTTAATATGTTATAACTCTTCTAGAATCGGTCAGCGATTGTAAAAATCATGAAAACTATGTAAATGTGATTAAAGGCCCTCTTTTTTATTGAAAACTTATAAATTTACTCAAGTGTTTTCCATAATATTTGAAAATTTTGGGAATGAAAAATGAGTCAATGCCTGTCATTATAATATGTGATATTTTATTTATGTAAAGGGAAATTTCGCCCCATTTGATTAAAAGTAGATTTAGTACCGATGCTACAAAATCATAAGCCGAATAAGCCCCTGTTCGTAAAACGCTCCCAGTCCCAGTCCCATACAATCATACATATTTTTGGTTTCAGAAGTACAAAATGGCGTTTTTCTCAAAATTAGCTTTTCTGGAATCATTTCGCTAAAAGTAAAAAAGTTAGATTTTAATTAAATTTGGATTGTAGCTTCTTCATACGAATGTCTAATTTGTATAAGACTAAGACTAAGAGGCTTTTTGTTTTTAAATTCAACATTATTTGTTCAATTGACGATTTAGTACAAAACATTTTTTTGACACAAGATAATATGAAAATGAAAGCCCCATAGGATCTTGTGGGCCAGCTCCCAAAAGAAAAATCTTGCATTTGCATGCCAGTCCGTCCAATCCACATCAGCGGGGAGCTCCTTGTTCAAAATTTGACCAATGAGGTGGAGCACCTTAACTTCTGGTCGAAAAATAGAGTTGCTTGAATTCCTGAGGAGCTGAGGAATCAACCACTCTGCCAGTTCCAACACTACTCTATGGATCAGAATCATGGACGGAGTGTGATCATGTTCATCAGCAACTAATTGAAAAACTTTCAAATTAGATTATGTCTGTGAAGATGTCTTGGCATCCTCTGACCCAAAAACAAAGACCTCCACAGAAGAACTACGCCAGAAACAGTCACCATAACACTAATAAATAATTAACAGTGAACTGCTGAAAAATAGTAAATATGACATTAATGACAATAGATTGGTCATATGCTCCGTCTTCCTCCAGTTGCAATAACTAACATTAAGTGAGTTTACACACAAAGAAGATAAAAGAAAGAAAAAGATATTTTAATAAGAATTTATGTGTACTTGTCTTTTTCACAAGGCTTAATGACTTATGTCCTTACATACACCTTACACAAACAATTGACATGTTGCTGCATCATTTCTTTATTATGATTTGCTTTGGCTGAATCTCAAACATGGCAATGACAACACTAACACTACAGAAGCATTCGTACTCGTAGTCGTAGATTTTACTTTCCTCTTTTTCATTGTATTCACTTGAAGCTGAGATATGTTTAAGTAAGAACTAAGATAGGGCTTTCTTCCATCGCCTTTTCTTTCTGCCCAACTGTCTAAAAGGAATCTTACACTCTTACAGTTACAGTTATTTATATTCATTGACTATCTTAAAGATTCTTCTACGGTTTTGCTTTGTGTTGCTGTTGAATAGAGTTCATTTTCAGTTCTATTCTATTTTCATTAATGTTTCCTTTTCTTTAAACAGTACTGAAATTAATATAGGGCATGAAATCTATCAAAATCAGTCTTTCCAGATACCTCTTATCTTCTTAGAATAATGAACACAACTGGATTCCTTTGCTCTTTAAGTCGAACCTGGCCTGAACCAAATTTGAGTCTTCTGTGAGAGTTGAATATTGTCAGTGTATTAATTCCGGCTTTACTAAAACTAATAGTAATAACTACTTGCAAGAAATGCCTTCTATTCTCCCTCTCAATCTCAGGATAATGATACATGTAATACATGTATCAACGATAACATTAGAAGTGGTAAGTTATACACATGTACTGTACTTACTTAGTTGATAACATACATTATTTAAACAGACAGACAGAAAGACAAACAGAGACAGAGACAGACACACACAGAGATAAAGCCAAATAGACAAGACAGACTGAGACAGAAATAGAAAGACAGACAGAGACTAAGTCAAATAGAAACAGCAAAACAGACAGAGACCGGGAGACTCTACTAAAACAGACGAAACACAGACAGAGACTGAGTCAAAGAGAAAGAGCAGATAGACAGAGACAAGCAAACTTTAAGACAGACGGATGTATAGGTTATGATTTTAAGTATTTAGCTACATAACTTGAGGAGATTAAATCAACACAATACGAGTGCATGGGACCTATTGAGGGGTTGTTTTTTTGTTCATATCTGACACAAATAGGACTACATGTATTTGGCACTGGATCTTAACTAGGGTGGGACAAATCAAAGTAAAAGTTTGTCATTGTAACTCTGGACCACCCAGGTATGAGTCCCCCTCCTACACCCCCCCCTCCCTCCTGTTTCCTACATAATATCCCCTAAATTGTACATCTGCAGACACATGTTTATAAACACAATATATCATGTTAGTAATGCATGTACAGTGGAACCTATCTAATCGGGAAATCTCAGTGGATTGTAAAATTGTCCCCATTAGCTGGGTTTCCTAATTTCCTGGGGACATAGGGATTTTTGTTTTCCCCAACAGTTTGAGGTACATAAGCCATTCCGTGAATGGTAAGATACAGAATTAAAGGAACAAGTAGCCACAGAACCAGTTGATCAAAACAAAGATGGCATTCATGAGTGGTGGCACTCACAGTTGAGCTTCGTTAGACGGTAGCTAGATAAGACACGTAATCAAGAATGCATGATAGATTCTTAAACTAACCTTATCGTGTATCCATCCTTCTGATTGACAGGTTATGCAGGAAATAAAAGACTATAACTATAACAGTGCATGAATCTGCTTTCTAAGTGCTGCCTCATGTCAACACCGTACAGTATTGTAAGGTGGACGAGCAAGGTCTGGCTCAATGTCTGATTTCACACCTTCGTAATGGATGGCAGGTGTCTGGTATATGGTCGTTGTGACCTGGCACTTGCAACATTGTGTACATATCATGTAATGTATAACAAGTGAGTGTTGGAGTAAATAATTACGGGGAAATGGTGATGATAGTCACCGCATACCCGCTAATAATTGTCCCGATTAGCCGGAGACCTTTCCCATTTAGAGAGGTAAAATATATAGAAACAATTCCTTTCCCTGGGATTTCTTCCCAATTTACCAAGTTTCCCGATTCCATGGGTTCCCAAATAGAGAGGTTCCACTGTAATTGACTACATTTATTAGTTTCATGGGAATCAAAATGCATGGCTTAATATGAAACTTCTGAGAGAAATTTGTCATTAATAACTCAATAACTCTATCCATCAACTGAGTAAACTAAGCAAAATAATCTGTTGTCAGAATGTAGGTTTTCAAGGATTTGTTTATTCATCTCTGAATGACTTTCCATAGTAATAGTATCATATTTCAAGTTTATTTCTGTAACATTCAGCAAGAGGAAATATTGCACATAGGGTGTGCGTATGTGTGTGCTGTAAGCAAATGAAACAATAAGATAAAGAATCTCCATCGACTTGTCATTAGGATACTGATATCACAGTCAGATTTATTTCATGAAGTGCTTTATCCGTTCAGAAAGCCAGTTCAATCAAATTAAACACATACATATATGTATATTGGTTAGTTTCATCAAGACAGCCACAAATGGTTTGCCAGTTAACAAGCACACTGCGATAATTAAAATTATGCCTGCACTAATATTCATCCCAAAAAGGATAACCAGTACATTGGGGGAACAGACGAAGCTGGAAGTCACTCACTTAGATGCAACACAAAAATACTGCTATATAGGTCTTCATTCAGTGTCAGATCTATATGCGATTTCAGAACAAAGTCACACATATTTTCATGAAAGAATAATACATGTGAGAAACCCCTATATCTGTATTTTCATATATTTGGTTACAAAACAAAAAAGGAAACTACAACACATACAAGAGATGATTGATGAAAGTGATCTATGCACAGTATCAAGTTTGAAGAAAAAAACAGACAAAAATTTATTTATTTTGAAAATACCGTAGTTCCATAGTGCAGCACATAAAAAATCATACAAAATGAATTTTTGTCATGAAAACTACTACGGGTGATAACACAACAAAAACCAAAAACAAGTTTAAACCCTGTCCTCCCAGGGAGCTGTATTGTCATTCTCACAAACAAATGAAGATAGTTTTTCTTTGCCTGTTCAGCTAAAAGATGGCACTTGAAATTTACAGGAACGTCTTCAAATAAAACATGAATTATAGATAAGAAAGATTGCAAAATCAATGTTATTAAGTGTTGGTTGGTCTTGACTTTATTAACATACTGAAACTTTCGCTTATGTGAACCATAACGATTCCAATTATAAATATATGTAGAATGTACTAAATTTGCAATATACATTTATTTCTTTGCATTAACCTTTCCAGTAAATGCTTCTTTCATTCAAAAAAACTTCAAAGGAAAGAAAATGTTTAATCAAGTTGAAACAATAAATACATTAAGACAAAAATCTTTGATCCAAACTCAACCTTAGATAAAGAGACTCGTAAACAATTAAGAATCTAAAAGAATCCAACAACAAAACGTTGGTTATAGGATGACAAACATTTCTATTAAACAAACAGTATTATTTTTACCCTCATTTCCATATTGCCATGACATCCTGTCATTTCAAAGACGAAATAGATTAGGAGCAAAGAAGGTTTCTAGTTCAATAATCTTTTCTTTTGATAAATAAAGCATTGAATCAAATATCCTTTATCACAGAAAGGAAGCATTTTTATATAAATGAGCATTATATCATCAGGTGTTTCTTCACTACACTGGCCTTCTTTCGTTTGGACCTTGTCTCATAATCTTGGCTAGCACTCAACTCAAATTCACTCTGCAAGAAAATTAAATGACACACATGACAAACCATTTGAAGGCAAAAAATATTATGTATTCACCATAACAAGTTCCAATGAAAGTAAATGCAATCCAACAAATAAAAATATATTATACTTTTGTTTCACTTTTCATAGCATTCTATGAAACATGTACAGTTGACTCTAGGTATGTGGAACTCGGAAGTAGCGAGATCACAGGGACTAACCACAAAATTTCACTAAATCCGAGTTCTTGTTATTTCCAAGCTGATTTAAAATGACAATATACATGTATGCAACCCATGTCAATGAAGACAATAGGCAACTTAATGGTTACTGAAAGTGAGAACTAGAGCGATGCCGTCAGTTTAGACAACCTCCCCTCCCCTCGCTATTATCAATTCGCTATCATTAATTCGTACATGCAGTATTCCAATGAGCTGCATGTACACACAGGCCCACCAACAGGCCATACTGCATGATGACAAGATGACGTCTGACTAGATCTAGTCCTTTTTGTCACCGCATGAGTGTGCTTATAATTTTTAAATTTTAATTATTTTTAATATGATTTGTCTCTTTACGAGTATTATTCATTTCAGGATTTTGCTAAATCCGAGTTGGCTATCTGTTTTATCTTGCTATCGACGAAGGCAACTTTATTGACTTTAAGACGGAATAAAACGAGGATTGCATGCCCATCCTTCTCTTTATATCATCCCCATCCCATTTGGCATTAAACTATCTAACCTAGAGTTTAACATAGGCCAGTTTTTCATCACTTGTTCGCTTTTTCCGGGCAGTGGACAGGTAAGCACCTGTATGAGGATTAGACGGCCCCGCTTTCCACGAGTCTCCTGCTGCCTTGCAGGTGGGTCTTGGCTGACCAAAGGCTAAGGGAGTTAACCTTAACACTAACAGCAAACAACCAGCTGTGTTGCAGGCCGGTCTTGATTGACCAAAGGCTAAAGGAGTTAACCCTTACAGAAAAAAAAAACAACCTGCTGCCTTGCAGGCTGATTTTGGGTGACCAATGGCTAAGGGAGTTAACCCTGACAGAAAATAACAAGGCCCGAGAGGGGGCCTCAAGGTGGCAGCCCCACCATCTACATAGGGTACAGAGGGCTAATCCCTGCTTATCTAAAACAAACTACATGTAATTCAAAGTATTAAATATGTTGATATACCCGGATTGAACTTTCAAAGACGACTCTGTACAAGAATATGGACTGTGATTTTTGGAACATGGAATATTAGGGCAATAAATAGATAAGAGATAGAATTAGCTGAAGAAATGAAAAAATTCAAAGCAGATATTTGGCCATTACAGAAATAAAGAAAAAAGGGCATGGAATAGAAAATGTAGGACCAAATCCTACTTTAATCTTCTCAGGAGTAGATGTCAAAGATAAAGCTAGAGCAGGAGTAGGCCTCCTAATGCATAAAAAGCATGAAAAGGTACTAGCCCACAGCTATTAAAGGTAAATATTGATCCAAAAGGATTAAATTATTAGAAGCTTATGGACCAAACAATGATGCCACTAAAGAAGAAAAAGATATCTTCGAAAACAATTTACAAATAGCTGCAAAGAATCTCTACCCAAACAGGAACTAATGGTTTCAGGAGATTTAAACTCTAGAGTAGGCAACAATGTAAAAACAGCAGGAGTAAAAGATAATGAAGGAGAGACAACGACTTCTCCAAATGGAGAGAGACTAATAGATTTTTGCCTAAAGAATAACATGAAAATAGCCAACACCTTTTTTCCTCATGAAGATATCCATAAATATACAAGAGTAAATAAAGACAGATGTGAAAAGTTAATCATAGACTACTTAATTGATAGCAGCTCCCTTTTTTACAGTACAATGGATGCAAGAGCAAACAGAGGAGCTGAAATATTTCGTGATCGTCACCTAGTGATTGCCAAAATGAGATTATTGACTGAAGAAAACATACAGAAAAGGAAAGAGAAAAAAGCTACTTAACTCAAAATAGAATAACTAAATAAACCCCAGCAGTAAAACAGATATACTAACCCAGGATAAAAAGATTTATCAGTGAAAGGCAGATGGATCTGAATGATAGCGCAATAGAAGAAAAGTGGCAAATGTATAAAGAACCACTCCTCAGTTGTGCTGAAGAGGTCTGTGGTAGGAAATAAATTAAAGGAGATAGGAAAGCTATCAACGAAATCAAAAGCTGTTCTGGGGAGTAATGAAGGCATGAGAAAGGCCAAAGCATGCCCAATATGACAAATTAAGAACGCCAAAGGTGAAATAATGAAAGGAGATAATAAAATCATGTAATGTGGAGAAAGTATTTTCAACAATTACATAATCCTTCCAGAACATATGAAACAAGGAGTACAGATCAATTAATAAGAGTAACAAGCAATCCAGATGAGACAGCTGAAGGTGTAGATATATCAATGGAAGAACTCCAAACAGCTATAAGAAAAGTGAAAATAGGAAAGGTCACAGGAGCAGATCAAATGTATCCAGAAATGATTAAAAACCAAGGGAGAGACGCAGACTACTACATGCAATACGTCAACAAGCATGGAAGTCAAAACAGGTGCCAAATGACTGGAAAAAGGCAACGGTAGTACCAATACTTAAGAAGGGATCAACAATGGAATGCTCAAAACAGTAGAGGGATATCACTACTTAGCGTAACAGGAAAAGTGTATGCCAGGATTCTGGAAATGAGACTAAGGAAAAGAGAAGAGGATCAGATTGAAAAACATCAGAGTGGATTTAGACCAGGAGAAAGTGTACAAGACCACATATTTATAATTAGACAACTAATAGAAAAATTCCTTGAGACAGACATTGACTTGCATCCGTGTTTTTTTACTTAGAAAAGGCATTTGACACTGTGAGGAAGGACGAACTATGGCATTCCTTAAAAGAACACAATGTAGATCAACATTAAATGGAAGCCATTAAAACGTTTTTACAATAAACCAACATGTGCAGTGAGAGTAGCTGAAAACATATTTGCAGAATTTGATGTAGATATAGGAATAAGACAGGGTTGTGTATCCTAAGTCCTCTTTTGTTTATCACATTTATGGATTCAGTCGCAAAGGCATCCTCAAAAATGAAGAAAATGAATGTAGGTATGTGGAAGATCAAACCAGTAAATGTATCAATGCTTTCATTTGCCGATGATTTAGTTCTGTTTGGAAAATCAGAAAGTGACCTTCAGTTGAATATCAACATTATGAACAATGAACTAAATAAAAGAGGAATGAGAGTAAATGCAAAGAAAAACAAAACAATGTTAGTGCTAGTAACTAGGGAAACTAAAACATGAAATCTTAAATTGGGCAGGGAGAATTTAGAACAAGTTCAAAGCTACAAACACCTAGGAGTAATGATTAACTCAGAGGGAAAACTAAGAGAAGAAATCAGCCAGAGAATCTAAAAGGCAAGTGCAATATATAACAATCTAGGAAAGGCATTTGTAAGTAAACAAGAATTGTCAACAAAAATCAAAATGGCAATATACAACAGTTTGTTGTCCTACTCTCCTCTATGGCAGCGAAACCTGGCCCTCAGACAGTAGGGAATACGGTAAAGTAATGCCAACAGAAATGAAATATCTAAGAAGATTAGTAAGGAAAACTAAAAGAGAAAAAATCAGAAACACAACAATAAGAGATTAAATCAAAACAGAAGGCATAAAAACTAAGATATAAATAAATCAACTGAGATGGTTTGGGCATGTTAACAGAATGAATGACAATAGAATAGCTAAATCAGTATACAGTGCTAGAACTCAAGGTAAAAGACCATAAGGCAGACTTCGGAGAAAGTGGGAAGAAGATATAAAAGAGGCAAAGAAATTTAACTTTCATGGAAGGAAATAGAAAATGTCTGGACAGGGCAGCCTGGAAAAAGATCATTTCGGGCATCTAAACCCATACATTGAATGGTAGAATGGGAGCTGATAACGAAAGAAAGAAAGTTTGCTATTTTAGTTACAACAACAATTGCTAGAACAAGGATTAAACTCTGGTCCCAGCAATCCTACTGTCAGGCCAGTTTCTGCCTTATGGAATGATAATCGCCGTATCTGGACACTCACTATGCTTTACGTTGCTTTATAAATATGCTAAAGGCACAATATTAATCAAGTGCTGTAATGCTATGGTTATGAGGTATACCATGTGAATTTGATAAATGTATATATACAATATTTTGAGGAATGATATGACTTACATTGTCCAAAAGTGGACTCTCAATATTTTTTTTTACTCGAGAGTGGACTCTCTTTCCTCGTCCCGATTGGTGAATAAAATCTGAATCCTGGGATTTCAGCTGAAAAAGTTTGTCTGTTATTTAGCACATGAAGTCACTGAATCTTATCTTTAAACGTGTTAAACTTAAACATATTATTGTGACTGAAATAAAAGTCATAGTATCTTTCATACTATATTTTGAAGCATTTAACTGAATCATCTCAAATTCAAGCTTTAGCATCCTGAATATAGATCAAAATGGCAGACATGGAATACTGAACAAAATCACTGAAAACACAATAAAACAGGTCTTATTAAATATTTCTTACCTACGTACATATGAATGTGTGTATTGTTCTTGTCTAGACATAGATTTAAGCCAGCTTCATTATCGTCATTTATAGAAATATTAAAACCACATGCATCTCCACTTTATGGAACAGGTAAAATACTAGTGCAAAAAGATGGGCCTGGTTTTTTGTCATCGGAAGATCCTTTATTTTCACAAAAAAAAGAGGTCTGCTTTATGAAACAACCTGTTGATGTGCATTTATCAAGACAGTGGTATCAGTCTAAGAACGTGTTGCTTAACACCATGGTCTGCCTACCAGCATACTTTCTTAGGAAACAGAACTTTTTCTATATAAACTGGCCCCTTAACAACACCCAGACATAATGACAACATTTTTTGAACAGTCAGCTAACTTGTCAAAGTTGTCACAACAGACGTTTTTTTCATAGATTTCAAATATGAAGGCATTTCAATTACACACCAGCCTCTCAGCTGTAATAAATAAGAGCTGATAGCGAACCTCTCTACTTGCCAGACGGCAAAGTGTCAATTTCATCCACCCAGCCACACTGATCATCATCTAGCATAAATTCTTAACAGTGAATCTTACTCTACATGCCAGACAGCGTGACGTCACAACGCATGATGTTTTATGTAGGCAAAATGAACAATGGTCTAACTTTAACGTTCCTTAGTGTATGTTACGAAAACAATTGAGGTTATCCGCTGTCAATCAAATCAAAGATGTGTGTTTAACCACTGTTGTGTAGGTTGTAGGTAAATGAGGAAACTTTCATTGATTTGTTGAATTCTTGTCAGGTAGAAACGGATGGCCATTGCCTACATAAAGTTCCTCCCCTGCAAGGCCATCATGAAAACTGGTGGATATTTATTGCATGCAATTGACAGGTTGGGTAAGAAATTCAATTTAAACATGGTCATAGCCTTTCTTTGTGCATTTTGCTGTTCGCTTACTACCACAATCTGCCTACCAGCATGATTTTTCAGTCTCCCAAGGGGCATGTTCTTAGACTTCTACTACTGTATTTACTTATGGTGAAGAAACTGGAGTTATTGAACTTGTTTGGATAAATGACAAAAGGAACATTACCATCATAAACTAAAAGTCTTATCTATTGGGTATAAAGCAATGAATGTTTTGATTTGTCCAAAACAAAACTCTTTACAATAACACAGCTATACTGATGAAGTACATTTGTACATAAGACAAACCAGATTGATGATAAAAGTGACAATACAGATCATTTTTACATTTAAGTTGGCTGTGCTGAAGGAAAAGACAAATTTTGGTTTATACCTAGATCAAAATCTCGATCCTATGTCCATATATTGATTAAATGTTTTGCAGGTCTTTGACATTAAGAAACACATAAAAATTTAATGGTGCTTTTTTGACAATTATTTTATTTTTGATCCATGGAATCAAATAAATTCAACATTAAACATAATTATGTATATTATTAAACAGCTGAATATTGACTCTAAAGTAGTTGTTAGATGATAAAGTATTAATATCAAAGAAAACCTTTGGGGTAAACGTGTTTAAGAGGATGCTTTTACCCCTCTTTCTGCTGTGACACAAATTTTGTACTTTGAATTGTTAATATTGCTTTTTACCAGAGCATGCGATTTCACGGTGTGCTCCATTTTTCTCCTCCAGGTTGATCTTGTTTGTCTTATCAACCAGACTGTCAACAACCTAAAGATGAAATGGCACAATTACTATTTTTTCATTGGAATGTTACTCCGTAAAGACAGAGCAATATCATGATAAATTTAAAATCAAACAAATATACAAAAAACAAAATCAACACTGCTGTGTTGCCACAAATTAATATGGTGTCAATTAAAGCTGACAGAGAGAAATTCTTATGTATTTCCATGGAAATGGTATTTTGATCTTAATTGTCAATACAATAGACAACAGGGTAATGCGTGGAATAGGCATACTTTCACAAACTTGGAGAAGCCAAATCTATATTTAAAGGGGTACAAAGAACAAATGGGTCTTGCATCTTTTATGATAAAGAAATCTAAAAAGCAAAATTATAGTTCTGAAAAGTTTCTTTATGGTTCTACTTAAATAGCACATGAAAATTCATTCATTTTTAGACTTGTTCCTAATTTCTAACGAGAAAGTCAAAGTTATAGATGTAATCTTCCTTATTTTTGTTGTCTGTATTCAAGTTTCCGGTATAGATATAATTTATTACCTAGATCTTGCTAATGGCAGGAAATTTCCAAAATTATGTGAGATGTACCATGCAAAGGCAAACTATAAAAATATGTAAAGAAAATAATTTCTCAAGACACTTCCTCTCTTGTATACTCAAACTGACCACAACAACATCACAATAGAAAGAAAAATAACCTAAAATAATGAGTTTTCCTTCATAACCATCAAATTCACAACAGATAAATGAT
Source organism: Doris montereyensis (assembly GCA_037039925.1). Taxonomy (NCBI): domain Eukaryota; kingdom Metazoa; phylum Mollusca; class Gastropoda; order Nudibranchia; family Dorididae; genus Doris; species Doris montereyensis. The sequence goes on from JAXRKP010000115.1 coordinate 188,712, forward strand.
TGAAATTTGTAGATTTTATACAGGAAAATAACTTTGATATACATTTTCCCAAGGATTTGTAAATCGTTTGTATCTTCATTATTTTTTTCTAAATTTCCTGATCTTGGTATCAATTTAAATGTTAAAATAAGGCGACTTTTTAGAAAACCTTTGTTAAACGTAAAATAAAGATCTTGAACGTAAGGCATTTCTAGACTAACGTAATTAGCAAAACATATATCTACTTACAAAATATCCACGAACAACTGCCATAAACCTATAAAAATATCTATTTAACACCTGATAAATAGGTTAAGTTTTTGTGGTCTTCTGTCATTGTTAAAATCTTGAAAAAAAGAAAAGAATAAATCAGACAATGCCTTAATCAACCTACTGCCATTACTTTACCTTGAAATTCCTCTTATTCATGTTTTATGTGAAGAGGTAGAATGTGTCAAATACTTACAGTTTTACGTTCTCCTTTCCTCTAGCCTCAACAACAGAGCTTTCCCGTTGAAACTCCAGAATCAGATGCCTTTGCAATTGTGTCTTTTTGACTTTGTCGTGACGACCTTTCATCTGACAATTTCTTTTGCAATGTTTTTGGTGTTTTCAAGTAGCATGGTATACCATCATTCCTTATTTTTTCTTTCTCAACAATCTTGCCAAGTCTGGGGGAAATCATAGTGTTTATTTTATTTTTTTTAAGAAAAGAAAAGAGACTGAAGAAAAAAGAAAAAAAATGAAATTTAACAACGAAATTGAAAAGATAATAATCTCTCTTCAAAGAGAATACTAGATTAAAGAAAAAAATAATTTTATTTTTTTAATTGCAACTTTGCCAGACTCAGTATCAAATTAATGCTGATACTAAACATAATTAATATCTCTTATGACTTGATGTCCAATATTATATTTATATTAAGAATTGAGCATCCTTCCCACTTGACTTAACCAGAACTATGCACATGTATTTTAAATTTCCTTCTATTGTGAGCACTCCTCACTATAACATTTTATTCTGTTATCAACATTTGAAGATCATGTTTTGTGCAATACATTTCAAGCTTCTAGAGGACACTTTGAGAGAAGTTAAATCCGTTACTCCCTGTTTTCCATTGGTCATCTTTAATCATTTCATCATTTTGTTCATTTATTGTTTGTACCATTTGTATTCATTTTCACCTCCTTCTGATCCTATTTTCCTCCACTTCTCTTTCTTATATTTATCTCTTTTTTTCCATGATGATATCCAATACTTTCTATTCTTTCTCATCTTTGTATTTTCCCCTTCATTTGCACTAGTCATTATTTATTTATTCCATTAGTTATTTTCATCCCTTCATTATATTTTTTCTCTTTTCTTTCATTCTTTTTTATATTTCAGTTCTCTCTCTAGACATCCATTGCCCTCTTCTCTTCTTTCCCTTTAATATATATCATCTTGCAGTCCTTCCCACCTTCTATCATAGAATATTGTTCTAAAATATGCTTTTATCCCATTCATTTCCCCATGCATGCACCTCTCCTCGTTTCCTGACATTCATCTACCCTGTTCTTCCTACCATTTCTGTTTACCTCTTCCATAATGCTCCTATTTACTTACCTTACTTTATATCTTCTTTGTGTAGTACAGTGGAACCTCTCTATTCGGGAACCCGGGGAATCAGGAAACCAGACCAATTGGGAAGAAATCCCCAGGAAAGGAACTTTTTCTTTATATTTTACCTCTCTAAATAGGAAAGGTCCCCGGCTAATCGGGAGAATTTATCATAATTATCATCACCATTTCCCCATTAATTATTTATTTCAACACTCACTTGCTATCCAAATTTGGTCTCTGTGTCAACAAACGATCAATTAGTACACCTACGTTACATAATATGTACACGATGTTGTAAGTAGCAGTTTGCGATGACATAAGCCAGACACACTAGACATCCATTACGCAGGTGTCAAATCAGGCGTCAAGTCCGCCTTTTACATGTCCGCCTAACAATACAGTTCGGTGTTGATATGGGGCAGCGTTTAAAATGCAGTCATGCACTGTCGTATCCTTTCATTGCTCGCTTATCCTGGCAATCACGAGGGTGGACACGCGGGAATAATTATCTCCGTCATTGCTGAAAAAAACAGGACTGATCAACAACATATCAATGTTATACTAAATATGAATGTCAATGTTTTACTGCCGTTTAAAATGGTTTGTAGTGAGGCTGTTACTTTTTTCCTTTCTTTGCTTGTGAGACAAATTCTTCCTTTTCAAGTCTATTAATCAATCCCTGAGCAACTGTAGTTTCAACACCTAGTCTTCTGGCAAGATGTGGTGCCAAGATCCTTTTGAATTCCAGGCAAGCCATAAGAGTACGCCTCCACAAGCAAGTTGCCTTGTAAGACAAAGAAAGCAACAACAAAATTTAGAACACAAATGAATATACCAATCCATACAACCGAGAAGAGTTAATAGTGGGGATCAGGTTTAGGAGAGTAAAACAAATGGCAAATTTATAAATAATTATCGAACAGCAAAAATTGTAATGAATATAGAAGAATAGAGGATGAGCAATGTGATCCTTAATCTATTTATATGACTTGTAAAGACAGTTTCCAGATACAGTAGAATGCAGACACTTTCGGCGGGGACGGACAGTTTCGGATTATCGAGTTTGTTGGATCATCAGATCTGTTATCATTATGACCCTCACAACCCTATCTGGCACTTTCATTTCATTCAGTCATACCATCTCATTTAACTTACTATTATAACAGAGGGAATAGATCTATGTCTTTCTTCTCATATTATTTTTATTCTCTATTATTTGAAATGTGGTAGAAGGGTGTGAGTAGGATGGGATGATAAAGTTGAAGTCGGAGAGAACAGCCTCATGTGGACGTCAATGTGATGACGGATATACGTTGCTATCAATCCCCCTCCATATGCCAGTGACAGATTCTCTCGTTTGCCAACAAATGGTAAGACTCCACACTGTTGAGAGTGTCAGCTGCGGAGAGCCGAAAGGTGTGAAAGTTATCTGTGCCTGTCCACAACAGATGGTGAGGCAAAGGGAACAAGGGAACAATCCTAGTTTTATCGACCCTTGCCTCCAACAGGTATTGCACGTCAGTGTTACATCTTTGTGTGGTGGCCTTAATAGTTAAACTGATTGCTAATAGTACTGTACCTGCTGCAAAATTCTAAAAGTCATGTTGGTTTAGGGAACAGCATTTTCTATTAAATTAACAATTTTATTCCTCTTATCCAATGTCGGAGTCAGAACAGCGAATTGTCAGTTTATCGATACATAAAATAGAGGAAAACATTAGGTTCCTGCTCTATTATGTCAGATAGGCGAGTTTGTCGGAGTATTGGCGGTCAGATTATCGGTGCTCTACTGTAGCATGATAATAGGGAAGATTATATTCCTACCTGTACAGCTACTGGAAACATGTCTGTCAAGTAGGGATCTGTTGGCTCTACATTTTGATTCTCCAGCTGAACACATATGAGGATAAAATTGATTAAACTCTTAGTCACTAGAAACAACGGTTCCATAGTTAAATTGAATAATGTGCATAATTATTTGTGACAGCAAATATTTACACATAATAGTCCCCCCCCCCCACGCCCACCTCCAACCTATACAATCCTGTACTTCCATTTTTGAATGATCCATAATTCTTGAATTTGTTTCAAATACTACAGTTCACAGTCAATGGTTCATTTTTTTTTTTTTTTAAATATGAAGCACTAAATCCTTTCAGGTGACAAAAATTTAGGACAATTCATTAAGCTTCAATGCATCCTTTCATAAATTTGGATATAAAGTTAGACTTGACAAGTTCCATCTACAAATTCAAAACTGTTAATTTACCTGAGCACACAGTTCACAAACATGAACTGCAGGAGCCTTGTTTTCATCTGTGATCAAGAAACAAACGCCATGCTGCCAGGTGCTACAAACGGAGCACATAATCATGAGGCCATCATCCTTGACACATGAAAATTGGTTGAATGTAGCAACTTTATCACAGCAATTGAGTGTACACACTTGTTTATATTTAGATGCATTTCTGTTATAAAAGTTGGTTTTGTTTATAAGGCAGATAAGTGAGTTTGAGAGTGGATGTTTTAAATACTTGTAGTTAGGGGCCCAACAGATTACTGCATCTAAAAATAGTATCTAATCTAAGTACATAGTCATGGGTTGTAAATTGATGTCAGATCTGAGCATATGAGCTGCGACAAACTTTGAAGTTCTCATAGACAAACATCCTAAAACAGTTTGCTCCATTCGAAATACTATCATTGATAACTGTATTAACTATCAAACAAAGAATTACAATTATTTAATCAGGACTGTATGTATATACTATTTTAGTAATTATTATTAAACAACGCAAATATAATTCATTCACCACATGACTAAGAGACAAAATTCGAATCAAGTTAAACGTTTTTATTAAGACAACTTGAAAACAATGCCAAGCATAATTACCTCATTACAGCCACAAGGACATCTTACAGGAAATTCTTCTTGCTCTTTGTCCTCTTTTAGATCTTTCTTTGACAACTCTGTTAAAAAATATCAGCATACATTATTTATATTTATTGAATAAATATGCCATTTTATTTTAATACATGTCACAGTCTTCATTTGTAACAAAACCAGTTTCAGGGGCATTCAACATTTATTTTCATCAACATATAAATAGTCTATTTTTTTCTCTCACATAGATTAACTTATTCAATAACAATCTGTTTAGAAAGAAAGGATTATATTTAATTCAATTTCTTGCCTCCATCATAGCAACCCCTCTCCTATATAGTTGCTTTCCCCTTCATACCTTTGGAATATAAACTCAACCAACTCCTCTTCTTCTGACATTTTCCTCTCCCTGTCTTATGTTGATCTAAAGAGATCCTCCTTTATCTTTCATCCAACTTAAATACTGCATTGATCTAGATGACATAAAAAGTCTTTTGCCCGAATACCAATGGCATCAGAATCCTACATTGCCAACTTGGGATCATGAGGTCCTGAGTCCTGGAAATGCTTGATCCAACATTCTGTACCTAAAACTAAGTCATTGTTTACCACTGCATCGGCATCAGTCATCAATGTTAGGATTTAAATAGGTGAGGAAATGAAAGATAGACAAATCAATGCATTGTATTCCAATACATCTTCAAATTAATCCTTGTTACAAATTGATAAATGGAACATAGCAAATGCCACCAAAGGTTTATGCAGCGATGGAAATGGCGGGAATGCATCCTTTTTTTTTAATCTATCGAGTGGTCTCAACAATATCTTGATACAGATCAGTTACCTTGCCTAACAAAAGCGGCAGGCAGAAGATATTGTCTGAGTTAAATGTTTCTACTACAGATATTTCTCTTAAACAGTGGGTCTATGCCTAAGGCGTCAGTCGACATCACATGACGTTTTTTAAAAACGATTTTTCCTCTTTAATAAAATGTCATCAAGGCCATTTCAAAAACCTTCAGTCCTGCTCAGGTTTTTATTTCATCAAAAATGCAACAAAATAAAATTCAAATTCAAATCAGCAATGCCATTTTCATTTGGAACATCATGTTGTCCTTCAGGTAAGCACCTGTATGGGGAGTAGAAGATGCGCCCTCCATGAGTCTCCTGCTGCTTTGCAGGCCGGTCTTAGTTGACCAAAGACTAAAGGAGTTAACCCTGACAGAAAATAACAACCTGCTGTCTTATAGGCTGGTCTTGACTAACCAAAAGGCTAAGGAGTTAACCCTGACAGAAAATAACAAAGCCTGTAGGGGCCTCAAGGTGGCAGCTCAATGCAACAATCCCTGCTTATCCAAATTCAAATTCAAATCAGCAATGCTACATTTCTCTATATTTGGAACATCATGTTGTCCGGGCAACAGGTAAGCACCTGTATGGGGGAGTAGAAGTAGCCCTCCAAGTCTCCTGCTTTTGTCTTAGTTTAAGGAGTTAACCCTGACAGAAAATAACAACCTGCTGTCTTATAGGCTGGATGACTAACCAAAGGCTAAGGAGTTAAACAGAAAATAACAAAGCCTGGTAGGGGCCTCAAGGTGGCAGCTCCAACAGTGGGCTAATCCTGCTTATCCAAATCAAAAAGAAATAAGCACAATGTACCCGGCTTGACCTTTCAACGATGAACATGAAACGAATACGGACTGGTTTTTGGAACATGGAATATTTGGGCAAAAAATGTAAATGAGTAGAAATTTTGACCATTACAGAAACAAAGAAAAAAGGTAGCACTAAATCATACTTAACTCTTCACAGGAGTAGATGTCAAAGATAGAGCTAGAGCAGGAATAGGCCTCTAAATAAAAAGGCATGAAAAGCTATTAGAAAGTGGGAAATTTATAAGCCTAGGGCTATTAGAGGTAAATATTAAACCAAAAGGAAGAGAAATTAAATTATTAACAGCTTATGGACCAAACGAAGACGCCACTAAAAGAAGAAAAAGGTATCTTCAAAAACGATTTACAAATAGCTGCAGAGAATCTTAAACCCAGACAGGAACTAACGGCTTTAGGAGATTTAAACGCTAGAGTAAGCAACTAAAAGATTTTTACCTAAAGAATAACATGAAAATAGCCATACCTTTTTCCTCATAAAGATATCCACAAATATACAAGAGTAAATGAAGACAGGTGTGAAAAGTCAATGATAGACTACATAATAGTTAGCAGCTCCCTTTTTTACAGTACATTCAATGCAAGAGTAAACAGGAGCTGAAATATTTAATGATCATCACATAGTGATTGCCAAAATGAGTTTACTGACTGAAGCAAACAAACAGAAAAAGAAAGAAAAAAGCTACTAAACTCAAATTAGAGGAACTAAATAAACTAATAGTAAAACAGATATGATATACCAATCTAGGATAAAAATATTTATCAGTGAAAGGATTTGAATAATAGCACAATAGAAGAAAAGTGGCAGATATATAAAGAAACACCCTCAGTTGTACTCAAGAGGTCTGTAGTAGAAAACAAATTAAAGGAGATAGGAAAAGAACAGCATGGTGGAATGAGAATATCAAGACTAAGATCAAAGAAAAGAAGGATGCCTGGAAAAAATACTTGCAAACAAAGAGACCAGAGGAAAAGAACTATCGCCAAAAGGAAAAGAGGAAAGCAAAACAGGAACAATGGGAAGAGTTTGGACAAAGACTTCAAGAAAACTATCAAGGAAATCAAAAGCTGTTCCGGGGGAAATCAAGAGCATGAGAAAGACCAAAGCATGCTCAATACGACAAATTAAGAACGCCAAAGGAGAAGTACTGAAAGATGACAGCGAAATCATGGAAACATGTAAAAAGTATTTTCAACAATTACATAATCCCTCCAGAACATATGAAACAAGGAGTAAAGATCAATTAGTAAGAGTAACAGGTAACCAGAGGAGACAGCTGAAGAAGTAAATATCTCAGTTGAAGAAATCCAAACAGCCATAAGGAAAGTTAAATTAGGATAGGCCCCAGGAGCAGATCAAGTTTATCCAAAAATGATTAAAAACCAAGGAGAGAGGCTGACAAACTACTACATGCAATATGTCAACATGTGTATGCAGAATACTGGAAATGAGACTAAGGAGGAACAAACTATTGCATGCCTTAAAAGAACACAATGTAGAGCAAAATGTAATATAAGCCATTAAAAGTTTTTACAATAAACCAACATGTGCAGTGAGAGCAGCTAGAAACATATCTGAAGAATTTGATGTAAAAATAGGAGTAAGACAGAGTTGTATCCTAAGTCCTCTTTTGTTTATCACATTTATGGATACAATTGCACACGCATCCTCAAAAATGAAGAAAATGCATGTAGACATGTGGAAGCTCAAACCAGTAAATGTATCAATGCTTTCATTTGCCGATGATTTAGTTCTGTTTGGACAATCAGAAAGGGACCTTCAGTCGAATCTCAACCTGATGAACAATGAACTAAATAAAAAAGGTATGAGAGTAAATGTAAAGAAAACCAAAACAATGCTAGTAGCTAGGGAAGCTAAAACACAAAATCTTAAATTGTGCAGGGAGAATTTAGAACAAGTTCAAAGCTACAATTACCTAGTAGTAATGATTAACTCAGAGGGAAAACTAAGAGAAGAAATCAGCCAGAGTATCCAATAGGCAATGATAATATATAACCATCTAGGAAAGGCATTTATAGGTAAACAAGAAATGTCAACAAAAACCAAAATGGCAGTATACAACACAATTTATTGTCCTACTCTCCTCTATGGCAGCGAAACCTGGACCTTAGACAGTAGAAAATACAGTAGAGTACAAGCAGCTGAAAAGAAATATCTAAGAAGAGTAGTATGGAAAACTAAAAGAGACAAAATCAGAAACACAACAATAAGAGATCAAACCAAAGCAGATGGCAAACTAAGATATAAATAAATCAATTGAGATGGTTTGGGCATGTAAACAGAATGCATGACAATAGAATAGCTAAATCAGTACACAGTGCTTAAATTAAGTCCAAGATAAAAGACCAAAAGGCAGACCTCAGAGAAAGTTGAAAGAAGATATAATAGAGGTACTGAAGCATAGAAATTTAACTTTTTTGGAAGGAATTAGAAAATGCCAGGACAGGGCATCCTAGAGAAAGATCATCTCGGGCATCTGAACCCATACACCGAAAGATAGAATGGGAACTGATAAAGAAAGAAAGAGAGACATCATGTTGTAGACCTAAAATCTACACTAGGCCCTGCTGAGCCAGTGTCAGGCTCTCTGATGTTGACAATAGACACCAACTAGATGAACAAAATGATTGACACCAATGGTTCGGTTCAGCATACGACACTTGCAGATGGGTCGCGATCTTTGGAACATCGTCACCAGATCAAAGCTACCCCCATTATAATGAGGACTAGAAGCCTTTTTCACTGATAAAGGAACGATCATTGTCTGGATTGAAAATGAATCAGACCTAATTGACTAATAAGTTCAATAAGTAATAATAAATTAATTTCATGTAAAAAAATCATTAGCCCATTGGAACAAACATCCTATCCATCTCATGTGTGCAAAATGTTATAATTTAAAACCGATTTTCAAGAAAATTATTCATTTTTTTGTCTCTCCTGTAAAATTAGTGCTTTTCTAATTGGTCGGTTTGTACTCAACACCGTCTATATAGATTACAAAATGCTTGCTGCTTTATTAAGCAATGAAGCATTTTTTATGGAATAGATGAGAACAAGAAATTAAAAGAATGATAGGAAAAAAGCAACAAAATGAACATTTTCTACTCGTCTATTAAACCAAGCAGATTTCTCAGATAATAACAATTAAATTTTTTAAATGTGTGTTACATTGATCTGACATATTATATATGTGAGATTTTGTCAGTTTCCTAGTTAAGTTTTCTCTAATAATGAAGCTAAGAAAATCTAGAGACAACCTTTAAATACAGATTAATCTATTATGTGCATGAAGCAACATGGAGTATTTTGCTAGTCTTTTTCCTGTTTCTAGAGACATTCTTCAATCATGTCAGTAATATGAGAACCTCTTTTCTTATTCAAGCTTACATCTTAATTACCTTGTTCAGTTGGCTGATGTTTCTCTTGATCAACATCAGGTACATCATTTTCTTCATGAATATTATCATTAGCGGCTGTCTCATGAGTCTGGAGAAAAAAAGAAACAAATACAATACAGCGGTCTCTGCCTTAGAGGTCCTCAGGATACAAAAAATAGCGACCTATTAGCTGTAGGGTCTTTAAGTCAAAGACAGGGTATTTAATCCAATTGGACCTGTAAATCCGGTTAAAAGTGAAGCATGCAGTGAAAACATATACAAAATAATGGATGAGCTTGAAACAAGCTAATCAGGAATTCAGTTTTATTGATTGGAGGAACAAATGAGTTGTCAAAATGTATCCAATTGTCTGGGTTACTCAATTAATCAGTCAGACCTATAGGCCTAGTGCTCAGGACTTAAAAGATGAGAAACAAGGAGAAATTACTTTAATATTTCATTCCTTTATTCTTTTCCTACTGATAATAAAAATAGCTAACCTTTGAATACTTTGATGTCATCAAGATGCCCTGCTGATGATGGTCAGTCTACAAGTACAGTAGTGACGGTCTAAGAACATGTCGCCTAACTACGGTTCACCTCTGTCACGTTATCTCAGGAAACATAATTTTTTCTATATAAATTGGCCCATTAACAATGCATCCAGACTGGCTAAGAACATTGTTTTAAACGTACAATGCACAATATTTTGAGTAGGCCAAACATGGTAAAGTAAAGTAAGTTCCATACACAGAGTTGAACATAGGCCGAGTCCTGATTTCTCTAGGCATACGGCATAATTAATTAATAATGCAAAATTTATATAGCGCCCCTATCCATGAGAGTCATGCTAAGGTGCGCTTTACAAAGGCTAAGACATACATCATATAATAGCTTACATAATGTGATAGTTTGCCAATACTTTCCATTCTGCCTTTACTTTCACATAGTCTGAATAGACCTAGCTACCCATTTTGTTGCTGAGTCAACAGGAGGAACAGAAAAACTTGCCCGAACAGGGATTGAACTCGGGCCTCTTGTGTGACAGTCAGTTACTCTACTGACTGAGCTACCAGTGCCATACAATGGTCTAAATTTTTCATTCCCTGAACGTATGTTACATACACAATTGAGTTTAATCGCTGTCAATCAAATCAAAGACGCATCACAAACCAATGTGGTGTATGAGAGTGAGGAAACTTTCATTGATTTGTTACATGCTTGTCAGGTAAAAATGGATGGCCATTGGCTAAATAAAGTTCCACCCTCTACAGGACTGACCTGTCCCTCGTTTAACTGATAGACCTTTTTTGTGTGACTGACAGGTTGGGTAGGAATTGGATTTAATCATGGTCATAGCCATTTTTTTTTCACCAACGATATGATAGTTAAGGAGGGTACACGTGAAATGCGGCCTCTAAGACGGAGATCACTGTACAAAGCTGCAAATAAGGTCGTGACAACCAGAGCCTGTAAATATATAGGGTACCAATACAAATATCATTGTAAGTTTTTTCTTCTCTGGAAAGTAGTAAAGCCTTTTCAAGGCCCATAGAGCTAGCGTTTATCACATATTTTGTTGCATTAAATGTACAGGGCTCTGGTATGTAGCAAACTTTTCCTCCAAGTAGTAACTGATGACCATTTGCATGCTGGAAGAGTGAGGAATACACACTTATCATCTTGTCCAAAGACAAAATATCAGGCCAAACAATACTGACAAAAAATATAGTTTAAAGAAGATTTGAAATGTAGTAGTTTCTATTTAAAAACTATAATCACTTTAGTCAGGTAAGATGCTTGATTCACTTACTTTCCACACTTGGTGAGAAAACATGCAAAAAATGAGTGTTCCCAAAATATGGAAAGGTAATGTGAACACTATTGCTTTCTGTTAACACAATCATATTTGTTTTAGAGCCAAAGTAATCTAACATTCAAGTATAATACAAAGAATATCAGCAATAAAATTATGAGGGTGAGATGCAAAACTTGCTATGCACCATTTTACATATTGTGAATTTTATTCACCATCTCAGAATTTAAAAGAAGAGCCGATGAAATCATTTTTGTATGAAATTGGCTATATCCTATTGTAATTCGGCTCTAAACATTGCGTTTACTTTCAAAAAGCGATATATCCAATATCGTTTCTGGTCAAAACTAGACATATCCTAAGAAAACCAATTAGGAAGGAATATTTAGTCCCATGAATGCTGCTTTTCAAAATGGTGACTGTAAGTAATGGAGAGAACAATTTCACCATTGAGATTTTAAACATCTCTGATGGCCTCAAGGACATGCCCAAATTAATAACTAAGGATAGAAAACGAAAGAAAGATCCATGAAGATGGAAAAGAAATTAGACGTAGGTCGCTCATTACTCAAATTTAGAGAATTTTAGGATATGTCTGGTTTTACACCAAAACTGGACATGGATATATATCTGGTTTTGCACCTGGATTCAATAATTAAATGTTGATTTCATAGACAATGACATATATTTTTTAATTAATGCAAACAGGATATATGCAATGATAAACAAATGTACACATAATTGATCGGGATTTATTTAGAACTTAGGGAAGAAAAAATGTATTTTCTCAATTCGTATTTTTTGCATATAGTGGTTTTTGCATCTCACCCCCTCACATTATGACCATTCAGAGGTAAAACCTAGTAACTGTTTTAGACCAAATTTTGAGAAAAAAGACTTTTAAAAAGTTCAAAGTGCAAATATTTTTTATTCAAAGTCTTAAAATAACATTCCAATAACATATAAGATGTATATTGTACAGTAAACTGGTCATTCTGTTTCACAAAAACTGTTTTTTAACAAAATAACGAGTTGCTAGGTTAGGCTGCATTTTTGACAAGTTGAAAATTCGACTAGTAAGTTATACTCAGAGGTAAAACCTTAAATGTGTTTTTCAGCCTAGGTTTCACTGTTGCATCTCATAAATATTTACATTGAAATTGCTAAGTTTTTCCACAAGTTTTCTCAAAAACTATTGAAAATACTAGGGAAAATAATTACACATGCAGAGCAAGTAAATGACGCATAGATCCCATTTTGGAGGTTAACTCGTTTTATTTAAAAATTCAGACTTCCTAGGTTTTACCTCTGGACGGTAGATTATATCTAAATAAAGAAGTTATTACGTGTTTCTCATCTGTGTCCATAACTGTGTTAGAGTTCATGACATCCTTAACAGCGATTACATTTTCAGCATCATTTGTTAATGCAGAATCTGTCACGAACTGATCACTTCCAGTTTTAATTCTCATCTTGAGTCTGAAACAAAGCATTTTTGAAATTTTTATTGTTATCATTTATGATATAAAAAAAACATCAAAGAAACTATATGATTTTTTTTCAAACTTATAATCAGATTTATAACAATTTTACATTTACTTACTTAATGATTAAATAAAATTTTTAAAAACCAAAGTGAAATAAACATTCCAATGCTTCAACGAAATCCATATTGGTTTGCTTTCAAAAACAAGGGAGGTGGAAAGCATCTAAAAATCTTTCACCTGTAAGCTGAGAAACAGGCCAAACAATTAGAATTGGTAAAAAATTAAAAGAAAATGAAAACGGAAGTATTCAAAATAGAAAGCTCACAAAATACCAAAAGCAAACAAAGTTCAATCATTCCAAGATAAGATACATTGAGATTAGGCTGTTTGAGACTCTCAATTACATGTTCCTTTTCACTCTTCTTCTTTTCTTCTCTTTCCTTAACAAAGAAATTGTTTTAAAGATTCTCTAAAATTACACAAAGTTCTCCCCTCTAGATAAAATGAAGCAAAACAATGAAGTAAGTTTGTTGGGTTTTTTAGTGATGATTTAAATCACGCAAATCAAAACAATTTTCTTTGTCATTAAATTGAAAGTCAAGATGCAATTTTGGAACAATTCATTCTTTCAATACTTACGTATGAAAGGGCTAAGAGAACAAGAATGAAACTATTTAAACATAAGAAGCACATTTCATCATGGTTCAATTCAAGGACAAACTAATCGAATACATGTCAAGATCAAATACATGTATAATACATCTATCTTCCTACATGTAGATATATTCTGTCTGTCAAAGTCAGCAATCCGTATTTCAGTTGTTAATTAAACCATGCATTTAATATTTGTCTCTCTATTAAACTTTCTGTCATCATGTAATCTATTTTTGATCTATTTGTTCTATTCATTCATATTTCACAATCTAAGCTATCTATGAATATAATGAGCTGCAATATTATGAGGTAACAAAAGAATAAATAGAAAACATATGGAACAAAGAATAAGTCTTTATCCATGGGGCAAATAATATTTAACCTCTAGTTTTATAAGTCATGGATTATTATCCACACTAAGCATAAACTGGCATTACAATTTGTCTGAGCAAGGCAACAACAAAAAATCTCTTTCATTAGAATCATTCTGAGCGTTCAAGATCAATACTTTACCGTTGAGATTTCTCCGATAGCAATATTTGTCACATCCTCAACAAATTGAAAATTGCTGTCATTTGAAGGTTTGAATCCTGGTGGCTCATAATCAGAGGGAGTAACTTAAAAACAAATGATATTAAAAGTATTTAAAAGAAACATTCAATGCTTGGTCAATTTTAAAAGAATATACCGGTCGTATAAATTATGGTTTTCGTTTGATTTTTTGGGTTTAATTTGTTTTGGATTTTTTTTTTAGATTTATGAGATCTATTTAGTTGTTTTCTGCAACAACATTGAGGTTCAAGTGTACGATTTTAACTACTTTTCAAGAGAAATTTCATTTATTTTAGAATAATATATACATGTATATATATATATATAATGGGAGGGAAAAAGAGCAACAAGTGAGCTTGAATTCACTATACTGTGAAAACATTCTCAACAGCAAAAAACGGCTTCTCCAAAAAAGATAAATCTAAGCATATTAGTGGGGACTTGGTGGTCCAGAGGCAAGATGTCAGGCTCTAAACAGTCGTGGGTTCAGCGTGCCCAACAGGTTGAAATGTTTTCTCGAGTTTTATTTAGGTAAAACATATCTCCTAGGTCCAGGTAGGTGGATTAATACCTACTTCCATTGTAGGCAGACAATAAAAAGGAGATCCCAAGTGCAGATCATAACACTCTGAGCACGTTTAAGATTCCTTGGCTGTTTACAGGGCAGTCCGAGCAAAAATAAAAATCTTTCAAAAACCTGTGATCACCTTAGTTGTGGATGTGGTTATAATCAAATCAAATCCACATTAAAAATGTTGCATACATGTCTGTTATCTTCAGGTGTAAAATTTCTTTCCTTCTTTATCAGCTCCTATTCTACCTTTCGTGTATGAGTTCAGGTGCCCGAGATGATCTTTCTCTAGGATGCCCTGTCCTGGCATATTCTATTTCTTTCCAAAAATGTTAAATTTCTATGCTTCAATGCCTCTTTTATATCTTCTTCCCACTTTCTCCAAGGTCTGCCTTTTGGTCCTTTACCTTTGACTTTAGCACTGTATACTGATTTAGCTATTCTATTGTCATTCATTCTGTTTACATGCCCAAACCATCTCAATTGATTTATTAATATCTTAGTTTTTATGCTATCTGCTTTGGTTTGATCTCTTATTGTTGTGTTTCTGATTTTGTCTCTTTTAGTTTTCCCTACTACTATTCTTAGATATTTCATTTCAGCTGCCTGTACTCTAGTATTCTCTACTGTCTAAGGTCCAGGTTTTGCTGGCATAGAGGAGAGTAGGATCTGCTCCTGGGGCTTTTCCTAATTTCACTTTTCTTATAACTGTTTGGATTTCTTCCATCGATATATCTACATCTTCAGCTGTCTCCTCTGGATTACTTGTTACTCTTACTTATTGATCTTTACTCCTTGTTTCATACGTTCTGGAGGGATTATGTAATCCGTGAAAATGCTTTCTATGTGCTTCCATGATTTCGCTCTCTTCTTTCATTATTTCTCCTTTGGCATTCATAATTTGTTGTATTGGGCATGCTTTGATCTTTCTCATGCTCTTCATCGCACCCCAGAACAGCTTTGATTTCCTTGATAGTTTTCTTGAAGTCTTTGTCCAAACTCTTCCCATTGCTCCAGTTTTGCTTTCCTAAATTCCTCTTTGGTGATAGTTCTTTTATTCACGTAATCTATCCTTTCCTCTGGTTTCTTTGTTTGCAGGTATGTCTTCCTGGCATCCTTCTTTTCTTTGATCTTAGTCTTAACATTCTCATTCCACCATGCTGTTCTTTTCCTATCTCCTTTAATTTGTTTCCTACCACAGACCTCTTCAGTACAACTGAGGAGTGTTTCTTTATACATCTGCCGTTTTTCTTCTATTGTGCTATCATTCAGATCAATCTGTCTTTCACTGATAAATATTTTTTATCCTAGATTGGTATACCTGTTTTACTATTGGTTTATGTAGTTCCTCTATTTTGAGTTCAGTAGCTTTCTTCTCTTTCCTTTTCTATTTGTTTTCTTCAGTCAGTAATCTCATTTTGGCAATCACTAAGTGATGATCACTAAATATTTCTGCTCCTCTTTTTACTCTTGCATCGAATGTACTGTAAAAAAGGGAGCTGCTAACTATTATGTAGTATATCATTGACTTTTCACACCTGTCTTCATTTACATATTTGTGGATATCTTTATGAGGAAAAAAGGTGTTGGCTATTTTCATGTTATTCTTTAGGCAAAAATCTATTAGTCTCTCTCCATTTGGAGAAGTTGTTGGCTCTCCTTCTTTATCTATTACTCCTCCTGACGTTTCTACATTGTTGCCTACTCTAGCATTTAAATCCCCTAAAAGCGTTAGTTCCTGTTTGGGTTTAAGATTCTCTGCAGCTATTTGTAAATCGTTTTCGAAGATATCTTTTTCTTCTTTAGTTGCGTCTTCGTTTGGTCCATAAGCTATAAATAATTTTATTTCTCTTTCTTTTG
The DNA here is from genome assembly GCA_037039925.1 of Doris montereyensis. Lineage (NCBI taxonomy): Eukaryota > Metazoa > Mollusca > Gastropoda > Nudibranchia > Dorididae > Doris > Doris montereyensis. The sequence continues at coordinate 205,190 of JAXRKP010000115.1, forward strand.
GTTTAATATTTACCTCTAATAGCCGTGGGCTTATAAATTTCCAACTTTCTAGTAGCTTTTCATGCCTTTTATGCACTAGGAGGCCTACTCCTGCTCTAGCTCTATCTTTGACATCTACTCCTGAGAAGATTAAATGATTCAGTTCTACATTTTCTATTCCTTGTCCTTTTTTCTTTGTTTCTGTAATGCCCAAAATATCTTCTTTAAATTTTTCCATTTCTTCAACGAATTCCAACTCTTTTCAAATTACCTTCACAGTCCGTATTCGTTTCCAAGTTTGTCTTCAAAGATCAAGCCGGTTATATTGCATTTATTTCTCTAAATCCGTTTGGTCTTGGATAAGCAGGGATTAGCCCACTGTACCCTGGGTAGATGGCAGGGCTGCCACCTTGAGGCCCCCTGCCAGGCCTTGTTATTTTCTGTCAGGGTTAACTCCCTTAGCCTTTGGTCATTCAAAAACAGCCTACAAGACAGCAGGTTGTTATTTTCTGTCAGGGTTAACTCCCTTAGCCTTTGGTCAGCCAACACCGACCTGCAAGGCAGCAGGAGATTCGTGAAGGGCAGGATCATCTACTCCCCCAAACAGATGCTTACCTGTCCACTGCCCTAAGGTGTAAAATTTACTTTTCTAAAATATAAATTCAGAAATATAATACAGATATAAAGCAATGTCAAATTTTTTTTATTTACCAAGTAAAGTAGCCAAATTTAACAGACCCAAGTTCTGTAAATATGAAAATTTTAATCACTAGAAGGATTGTGAGATTTAAAAACTTTGAGGTCAGAGGCAACAGTTGTTCCGCAACATTCCTAAAAATATTAAATGTGTCATTGCTATTGCTGTTGTAGATGATGTCATCACTATTTTCTGTGCACATTATATGAGGAAGATTAAAGCAGTTGAGGATGCCTTTATGTCCTGTTTTTCTCTCGCAAAAAAATCAAATCTGTTTGTTCAGATGTAATTCAGTGTTGATAGCAGAAAATCTTTGATATTTAGGATGAAACAGACAGAATGTTTGGATATGTAAACTTAAATGACTGGCATTTTTAACATCCAATTTGTAATATATAAACTACAAAACTATTTATTATAATGGGTTAAGAATTGACCTCTAGAAATGTTATTTGGTATTATGCACATTAGGACTGTTAAGAAAAAGCAATTTAACAAAAAGACCTTAAATAAAAAAAGAAAGATAAGTTAGAACGATTTAACCGTCAGACAATTCTTACCTTCATCAAAGTAGAACAACTTCATGGTCATCATGACATTTTCAGGCAAAGGTTTCAATGTATTTGTCAGAATGACTAAAGTTCTTAACAGTATGATTGTTGCTTTCTTTGTCTCTTCAGTCGAATAAGCACTGGATACCTTCTGGTCATTTCTGTTTTGGTTTGGTTTTTTTTTGTTTTGTTAATTTTTTGGCAGAAGAAATGAAGAAATTTGAAAAGATCAGATGTCTATTAACTAAAAATGAATATTTTACATACAATATACTGTTTAATACCTTTTCTGATAGCTTTTTCAAAATTAAACAATAACTTAAAGACATCCGCAACATGTACATTATTTACTTTTTAATGCTAAAACATACCTGTAAATATCAATCTCTCCATTGTTCTTATATGAAAACTTGAAAGTAAAAGACTCAATAAGTGTCTGAAATTTAAGGTATAAGATAATCAGCAACCAAGAAATGCATTTTTATACATATGAGAAGAGCAAGATAAACATTCAAATTAAGAAATATCATCATTCCTCAGTGATACAAATTATTCATTTCCAATGATGACTGAAATGAGTTCATTTAATGTAACAGAATGGAAACACAAAAATAATTTGTATATAGACCTAATTAAAATCAGTAAGGGAAAATAGTTAATTATCTGAATTAATTTTGACATTTATGTAACTGCGTTTATCTTAGAATGCATATTACAATCTTATCACTCCTTGTTGTGGATAAATCATTTCCATTATCACAGCTGTTATTTAACTTACTCACATCACTAAGCAGAGACATGCATACAAGAGTAATAATTACCTCTGGGTCATTTGGGTCAGAGAAAACCTGAAGAAGACAAAAATATAATGGTCATTTATTTAAGGGTGTAATTTGTTCATATGCAAATTTATTTTCGTATAGAGGGCAACATCGGCAAGTTAGGATCTCAACACACTTTCTTCATGTCTATAAATTCAAAGTCCAAACTGTTGAAATCAGACAAAAAATGTTTGAAGCAACAAGATGACAAGACTTTCTTCGGAAAACATGGAAACTGGAAAAGAGTAATAGGACGACTTTAAGCTGATGAATGTGCTGAACAAATGTCGATTACTCTAGGTGTTCACATCAGCACTATCTAGCGGATGTGGAACCGTTTCCATATCACATACATGACAACAGATTGTCCAAGAACTGGAAGACCAAGGGCAACAAATGCAAGTTAGGATCTCAACATTGTGCGTCAGCACCGAAGGAATTCCCAGCTATCATAGACTGCCAGGAACTCATTGACACGATCTGCCACACAGATTGAGCAACATGGCTATGAGCAGGAGATTAGCTGCAAATGGTCTCCGATGCAGATGGCCAATCTAGAGACCATTTCTGACCCCACAACAATGTACACACAGGCTGCAGCGGACACAAGCTCATGTCAATTGACGGAACTGAGAGCATAGGAGGGTTCTTTTTACAGATGAGAGCAGATTCTGTGACTATCCAGGGAATGGATGTATCCATGTGTGGCGCATGGACTTGACGCGTTATGTTAATGGCAACAATTTAGCGAGAGAGACGTATAGGGAGGAGATAGTGTGAATATTTGGGGGCAGTATTGCCTTAAATCAAAGAGCTGGACTCTCATGGATGTATCTTCCAGAGTATCGGCACAGCATTACATCGCCCGAGCTCTGCTCTGCTACCGCAAGTAATGCCTTTTTTCTAGAGGCACCTGAATTTCTTCTTCTAGCAGGACAATGTAAGACCGCACATGGCCTGTGCCATCCAGGACTTCCTGAGACAGAACACCATTAATCTGATGCCTAATCCACTTCTTTCTCTGGACTTACATCCTATTGAGCACTCTTGGAATGCCATCCAGAGACACTTGAACCACCTGCATTCATGACCACAAACAGCAGCTCAGCTAGGTGCAACCATCACCGAAGTATGAGGACAGATCCCAGACTGACATATCAATGCTCTGGTGAACTCTCTGTACCGTCAGTGCATTGTTGTTATAACCCCCAAGGAGTACATACAAGATATTGATATGTTAGGTCAATGTCTAGGTTACGAATGAATTTCAATGGCCCAAAATCACACAGAACACACACTATAAGCCATCTTTTACATTTTTGCTACATTCCTTAAATTAAATTTCATGTATACTTTATGAACAGGCTTGGAGTCTTATATCCTTCAGAGGTGTCTTATATACATTTGCATTACTTTTGCCTTTCAGTATACATGATACAACTACTTTAATCATTGATGTTGATATGAAACATAGATAATACTCACGCCAAGCACTAAGGTTTTCAGCTGTTGAAGAAACAATTGTATATTTCTGTTTAACATAAACATCTTAGCTGGCAAAGATGTTTGAAATGATATTTGGACAGAAATAAAGACAATAACATCCAAAACCAGCATGCTAAAACAGCTTCAGATCAACTTCTGATAGCTCTTTCATCATCGACTGTAATAGTTTAAAAAATCAAGAGTTATATAGCCGTGTAAATGGCTAAAAATGAAAATGGCAAATTTTAGTAATAATTGTTTGTGCAAAGTTTCGACCGGGCAGTGGACAGATAAGCACCTGCACGGGAGTAGATGATCCCGCCCTCCACGAGTCTCCTGTTGCCTTGCAGGTGGGTCTTGGCCGACCAAAGGCTAAGGCAGTTAACCCTGACAGAAAACAACCTGCTGCCTTGCAGGTTGGTCTTCACTGACCAAAAAACTAAGGAAGTTAACCATGACAGAAAATAACAACCTGCTGCCTTGCATGCTGGTCTTGAATGACTAAAGGCTAAGGGAGTTAACCCTGACAGAAAATAACAAGACCTGGTAGGGGGCCTCAAGGTGGCAGCCCCACCATCTATCTAGGGTACAGTGGGCTAATCCCCTGCTTATCCAAAACCAAACAGATTCAGAGAAATAAATATAATACAACAGGCTTGATATTTCAAAGACAAATTTGGAAACGAATACGGACTGTGATATTTGGAACATGGAACGTTAGAGCAATAAATGGAAAAGAGTTAGAATTAGTTGAAGAAATTGAAAAATTCAAAGTAGATATTTTGGGCATTACAGAAACAAAGAAAAAGGACAAGGAATAGAAAATGTAGGACCGAATCTTATTTTAATCTTCTCAGCAGTAGATGTCAAAGATAGAGCTAGAGCAGGAGTAGGCCTCCTAGTGCATAAAAGGCATGAAAAGTTACAAGAAAGTTGGAAATTTACAAGCCCACGGCTATTAGAGGTAAATATTAAACTAAAAGGATGAGAAATAAAATTATTTATAGCTTATGGACCAAACGAAGACACAACTAAAGAAGAAAAAGACATCTTCGAAAACGATTTACAAATAGCTGCAGAGAATCTTAAATCCAAACAGGAACTAAAGCTTTTAGGAGATTCAAACGCTAGAGTAGGCAACAATGTAAAAACGTCAGGAGTAATAGGTAAAGAAGGAGAGACAACAACTTCTCCAAATGGATAAAGACTAATAGATTTTTGCCTAAAGAATAACATGAAAATAGCCAACACCTTTTTTCCTCATAAAGATATCCACAAATATACAAGAGTAAATGAAGACAGGTGTGAAAAGTCAATGATATACTACATAATAGTTAGCAGCTCCCTTTTTACAGTACATTGATGCAAGAATAAAAAGAGGAGCAGAAATATTTAGTGATCATCACTTAGTGATTGCCAAAATGAGATTACTGACTGAAGAAAACAAACAGAAAAGGAAAGAGAAGAAAGCTACTGAACTCAAAATAGAGGAACTAAATAAACCAGTAGTAAAACAGGTATACCAATCTAGGATAAAAAATATCAGTGAAAGATAGATGGATCTGAATGATAGCACAATAGAAGAAAAGTGGCAGATGTATAAAGAAACACTCCTCAGTTGTGCTGAAGAGGTCTGTGATAGGAAACAAATTAAAGGAGATAGGAAAAGAACAACATGGTGGAATGAGAATGTTAAGACTAAGATCAAAGAAAAGAATGATGCCTGGAAGAAATACTTGCAAACAAAGAGACTAGAGGAAAGGATAGATGATGTGAATAAAAGAACTATCACCAAAGAGGAAGTTAGGAAAGCAAAACCAGAACAATGGGAAGAGTTTGGACAAAGACTTCAAGAAAACTATCAAGGAAACCAAAAGCTGTTCTGGGGGGCGATGAAGAGCATGAGAAAGATCAAAGCATGCCCAATACAACAAATTATGAATGCCAAAGGAGAAATAATGAAAGAAGAGAGCGAAATCATGGAAGCACATAGAAAGCATTTTCACGGATTACATAATCCCTCCAGAACGTATGAAACAAGGAGTAAAGATCAATAAGTAAGAGTAACAAGTAATCCAGAGGAGACAGCTGAAGATGTAGATATATCAATGGAAGAAATCCAAACAGCTATAAGAAAAGTGAAATTAGGAAAAGCCCCAGGAGCAGATCAAGTTTATCCAGAAATGATTAAAAACCAAGGAAGAGAGGCAGACAAACTATTACATGCAGTATGTCAACAAGCATGGAAGTCCAAACAGGTGCCAGACAACTAGAAAAAAGTAACGGTAGTACCAATACTTAAGAAAGAATCAACTATGGAATACTCAAACTATAGAGGGATATCACTACTTAGCGTTCCAGGTATGCTAGGATACTGGAAATGAGACAAAGGAAAAGAGTAGAGGATCAGATTGAAGAGCATCAGAGTGGATTTAGACCAGGAAGAAGTGTACAAGATCACATATTTACAATTAGACAAATAATAGAAAAATTCCTTGAGAGAAACATTGACTTGCACCTGTGTTTTATTGACTTAGAAAAGGCATTTGACACTGTGAGGAGGGACGAACTATGGCATTCCTTAAAAGAACACAATGTAGATCAACATGTAATGGAAGACATTAAAATGTTTTTACAATAAACCAACATGTGCAGTGAGAGTAGCTGGAAACATATTGCAGAATTTGATGTAAAAATAGGATGTAAGACAGGGTTGTGTATCTTAAGTCCTCTTTTGTTGATCACATTTATGGATACAATTGCACACGCATCCTCAAAAATGAAGAAAATGCATGTAGACATGTGGAAGCTCAAACCAGTAAATGTATCAATCCTTTCATTTGCCGATGATTTAGTTCTGTTTGGAAAATCAGAAAGTGGCCTTCCATCGAATATTAACATTATGAACAATGAACTAAATAAAAGAGGAATGAGAGTAAATGCAAAGAAAACCAAAACAATGCTAGTAACTAGAGAAGCTAAAACACAAAATCTTAAATTGGGCAGGGAGAATTTAGAACAAGTTCAAAGCTACAATTACCTAGGAGTAATGATTAACTCAGAGGGAAAACTAAGAGAAGAAATCAGTCAGAGAATCCAAAAGGCAATGATAATATATAACCATCTAGGAAAGGCATTTGTAGGTAAACAAGAAATGTCACCAAAAACCAAAATGGCAGTATACAATTCAATTTATTGTCCTACTCTCCTCTATGGCAACGAAACCTGGGCCTTAGACAGTAGAGAATACAGTAGAGTACAGGCAGCTGAAATGAAATATCTAAGAAGAGTAGTAGGGACAACTAAAAGAGACAAAATCAGAAACACAACAATAAGAGATCAAACCAAAACAGATGGCATAAAAACTAAGATAGAAACAAATCAATTGAGATGGTTTGGGCATGTAAACAGAATGAATAACAATAGAATAGCTAAATCAGTATACAGTGCTAAAGCCCAAGGTAAAAGACCAAACGCAGATCTCGGAGAAAGTGGAAAGAAGACATAAAAGAGTCATTGAAGCATAGAATTTAACTTTTTTGAAAGGAAACAGAAAATACCTGGACAGGGAATACTGGAGAAAGATCATCTCGGGCATCTAAACCCATACAGCGAAAAGAAGAATGGGAGCTGATAAAGAAAGAAAGAAAGAACAAAGTTTCACTTGGCTTGGCTGAAAAAACATATTCCTCTGAACTGACTGAAAGCCAAAATAAGGAAGTTGACAAGACCATATTAAGCTGATGAATACATAGAAAGATTAATTAAAACTGCCTTCAGCAAACTAAATTTCTTGCAACATATTTTCCACTGCTACCAACTTTTATACAATTGGGTGGTGGGGGGGAGGATGTCCTGAGGAGGCCATTTTTGCCCAACATCGGACAAATGTTGTATTATTGGACAAAGTCGTTCATTCCCTTCACATTGATTCCATAAAATAATCTCAGTATCGATTCTTTGAATTTTTACAATTTCTTTGGACACAATACTAGCCCAACTTTCAACATATCGTTTGAACCATAAAAGCCAGTAATTTTGTCTAAAAGTATAGGAAGTTAGTACTCATTTTAATCAGAACAGTGTAATCTATCAGAAAATATATACATATGTCCAATATATTAAATAGTACCTTAGATCATCATGAACATATGTGACATATTCGTGCACCTGTTATCGAAAGCTACTGTCCAAAATGAGTATAAGGCAGCCGGGGTAGTTGAAACAGGGTCAATAAGTAGTAGTTGAGAGCCTCTCATGGTCTTATGACATTTCAAAGCATTATCCTACTCATTTGTAGTTTTGTATGCCAAAAAAACATTCAACGGACGGAAAAAGAGTTTTAAGTACTATTTTCTCATAATTTACTTTTTTACGGTTTTTTGCTAAGTAGTCCTACAGTTTTGAACAGATTCGCTTGAGATTTGGCATACAGCTGATTTGTATCATTACTAAGAGGCTCTCGTATCGGATTTCTAACATCTGTTGTATTTTCGAGAAATTCGTGATTTTTGTTGGAAATTTGAGAGGAATTAGTTTCCTTCGAACCTCAATTTTAAAAAACTTGTATAAGAAAACCATACAAGATATCAAAAAAACGATACGAGAGATTCAGGATATTGGTTTGAAGTTTCTGTGCAAAATTATAAACCTCTAAAATAAAAACGGTAGGACTACTTTGTTTTTGAAAAGTGCCAAAATTGACCTAGTTTGGCACCAGAAATTCAAGATGGCAGCCATTTCCATGGCAACTCCTTTTTATAAGGACTTTCACAATTCATTTCCTCTAATATCGCCATGCTGGTCTCATTTATAAAGCTTAAAATTGTGTATCTCTTCAAACTAAAAAAAAAAAAAAACCCTCAGGACCTGCCCTCCTTAACCAATAGTAAGGAAGTAAAGTTCATGACCATTATAACTCATAGAGCCAGAGCTTATCCTGGTTTCTCTATTGCATGAAGCGGAACAGGGGATAACAATGACCTCCTGGACAGGATGCTAGTCTGTCAAAGGTTTCTACTCCCAAACTGGTGCTGGTAACCATTTGCAACTGGGTCAAGTGCGGAAAAGCATGAGTGTCTTTCTCAAGAAAGACAATATCAGACATAGCATTGCATCACGAACCCAAGTCCAGTAGCTTAACCATTAGACCACTAATGCCACGTGAATATAGGAATACTGCACTTCAAAATACCCCTTTTTACCCTTTTTTCATTGCCTTAATACCCTTCCTAACCACCAAATCTTAATCTCTATCTCTGTCTGTCTACCTGCCTGTCTGCCTGCCTATATGTCTGTCCCTCCCTCTCTCTCTCTCTCTCTGTGCCTAAGCCACCTGAAAAACGGTCAGGAAGCTAATAAAGGAGGACTACAAATTTGATACAATGAAGAGTTATTTTACTTTGTGCAGCTTTATTGGTGTTTTTTAATTAACTGTTGCATATACATCAACCACGTCAAAATTATGAGCATACTGGTATACAAAACATTTATCAAAATGGTGGTTTTTGTTGATCACATCCTGAACATAAAAAAAAAATGTCATCATATTATATGCATACCTAATCACAAGGTGTGTATAAAACACATTTTCAGACAAAAGTTACATATGTATATACGGACACACACATATTACAGTATCTTTGTTAGTTGTATATGTTATCTATTTTCATCATCTAAAAAAGAAGACAACAGCTTACATATTTTTTGTCCAATGCATCAAAGCAGCCTTTAATCCATTTAATGATTTGACACGCACCAGGGCAAGAGCTTTCATCTCTCAAAACTTTTAAATTCAAATCTGCAAGATATTAAATCATGACAAAATAATAATAATTTAGAGACAAGATACAAGTTAAAAGCAAGTACAACTTTCCTTGTTTCTCTATTCACATAAGCTGACGCTTCTTTATTTGCATTTACTGATCATCATTTTACTAGTACATGTATTTATATTTGTAGGTTTTCCATTTGCACATATTACATTACTGATATTAGATCTAGACCTACCATTAACCAATTTGTAAATACAGATATATAACTGTGAAGCAGTAGGTTACCTTCAAGGCACTTGTCCCCAAACGCATGCTCAGGAAAATGGCACGCAAGTATGTTACACTAGAAATAGCAACAGCAAGGAGTTTCTTCACAAACAGGGCAGACTTTTGTTCTGTGACTTGCTCATTGGGAAAAATTGCTTCCCACTAGAAGAAATAACAAAAAGAAGATCTAGATCTAGAGGAGTGTAATGTTAGTATAGTTAGTACAACTGGTCAGTTCTGTTTGATGTGTCTTAAAAGTTCTCAATATTTCAATAAAAGTTCTCATTTCAATAAAAATGAATATTTTTGTCCATATATTAACTAATAAAAATCTGTTGTGATTGTATTTTGTCTTCTAGTGGATGGTAATACTGCTGTTAATTGTAACTAAACAGATGTTACAGTGGCTGTGTTGTTGAAATAAGGAAATCTGTGACATTCCTGCATTGCATCAACCAATCAAAATGTAGTTTATACAAATGAGTCATATTTCCCATGATGTAAGAAGATAGAGCTATCTAAAATTAGTCATCTTGTAATAAAAATGGCCCATTTGTATAAAGTGTAATGGCATGTCCCAAATTTCCACTTATTTCAACACGGACAATTTAACATCAGTTTAGCTAAATATCTAGAGTGGTGTAATGTCAACACAGCTATAATACCAGTATGGCTGGTCATTTCTCTTTGATGTCAGAAAAAGTGGAAGATTGCTTGCCAAAAAAGAGGAAGATATGGGGGAAAGTGTCTTTCTCTCTTTCTTCATCAGTTCTCATTCTAACCTCCGGTGTTTGAGTTTAGATACCAGAAATGATCCAAGACCTACCTTTTAGTCTTTTACCTTGGGTTTTAGCATTGAATACTGATCTAGCTATTCTCTTTTCATTCATTCTATTCACATGCCCAAACCATCTGAGTTAATTTAATTCTTCTCCGTTTAAATGCCATCTGCTTTGATTTGATCTCTCATTGTTGTGTTTCTCATTTTATCTTCATTTACTCTTGTGTATTTATGGATATCTTTATGTAGAAAAAGTGTTGGCTATTTTCATATTATTCTTTAGATGAAAGTCTATAAGTCTCTCTCTTCTTCTTTTTCTTCTGCATTAATGAGACTTCGTTCGTTCGTGTTCCTAAGAACCTTTGAAACAGCGACAAAATGGCTACATCCTCAGCTGGCTCAGGGTCAGTTGTGGGTCCTTGCGGCTTAATCCACCTTCCGCGATCTGGTAAACCCCATTAAATTACTTTGGGTTAGTAACGGGTATCCTATCAATACCTAAGCTTGGCAGGCGAGGGACGTACGCCGCCCAGGGGGCGCCATGGAACCTCCATTTGTAGAAGTTGTCTCTCCTTGTTTACCTTTGACTATACCTGAGGTTTCTGCATTCTTGCCTACTCTAGCATTTAAATCTCCTAAAACCATTAGTTCCTGTTTGGATTTGAGATTCTCTGCAGTTATCTTTTGATTGCTTTCAAAGATATCTATTTCTTATTTGGTGGCATCTTCATTTGGTCCATAAGCTATTAATAATTTAACTTCTTTTCCTTTTGGTTTCATGTTTACCTCTAATGATCTTGAGCTATTAAATTTCCAGCTTTCTAATATCTTTTCATGTCTTTTATGCATTAGGAGGCCTACTCCTGCTCTATCCTTTACATCATCTACTCCTGAGAAGATTAAAGTATGATTTGGTCCTATCTGTAACTGTATTAATTGAAGTTGTAGAATCCCTACGGGCTTTAATACAACGGTAATGAGAGAGTTGGTCGGTCTGGTTACTAATTGAAATATCATTTGGTGTTTTAGTCTTGTTGTTGGCTGAATATTGCTATTTTGAAACTGTCGACTATTGGTTTGCGTACAATGTCTTCGTCTAAGTTGTTCCAGTCTATGGTGCTTTGTACAAAAAACAAGTTTCTATATCACTCTGATTTGGCGTGGGGTATTTTAACTGCTCTTGAGTTGGTTCTTCTAGACTGTCCTTTGATGGTATTTGTTGATACATAATTGTCAAATTTCTTTGGTGTCACGAGTCGTTTCCCTTGGTGAAATTCAATGCAGTTTGCAGATGGTATTGCTGATGCCTGTCCCTCTACAACTCTATAGAAGAAAGTCATTTTCTGTTGTTTTATTCGCTCTTGGAGCACTGACTGCTTCAGGTCTTTCATCATCTGTGTGATACCAGTGTCATAAATTTTGAAATCATTGTTGAAGAATTTAACTGCCCATAAAATTTGTTCAAGCTGATCTTATGTCCTTTTATAAATATGGGTCCCATATTATTGATTCGTACTCCATAACTAATCGGACCAATGAGATGTACGCATTTTTCTTTGGGGCAATGTTGTAAGGTACGTCTCAGGAATTTCAAAGTTGAACTGGTCTTTCATGTGACATTAGAGATGTGTTTATTCCATTTGAGAATGTCCGATATCTGAAGTCCGAAATATGGCTGGGTTTTTACCTCTTCCAGTACCTGCTCACATAGTTAGTAGTTGTTATGCGATTTTTGTTTGTAGTCATTATATAACAAATATTGGTGTTAAAAAGCACACACTAATTGGCTTTCCATTTATCCAGGTGATACAGGTCTTGTTGAAGTTTTGTGTTGTCATCTTGGCTGTTTATTTCTCTGTACAATATAGGCAGTCGTCTGCAAAGAGTCTAACTGATAATTTCACTGCATCTGATAGATCATTGATATAGCAGAGAAATAATATGGGGCCCAGCACAGTGCCCTGAGGTATTCCTGATTCTACTTTGACTTGTGATGAGTGTTCACTCTCTACTACCACTCTCAACTCTTATGTTCCTGTTGGTAAAGAAGTTGGTCATCCAAAGATGGAGGTTGTCTCTATTACCATATTGATGCAATTTGTAGTGAAGCTTTTATGGGAAATAGTGTCAAAGGCTTTTTCTATACATTTTCTATGCCTTGTCCTTTTATCTTTGTTTCTGTGATAGCATAATACCTACTTCGAATTTTTCCAATTCTTCAGCTAAATCTAAGACTTTTCCATTTATTGCTCTGATATTCCATGTTCCAAAAATCAAATTCTGTGTTCGTTTTCAGGGGCGCTTCTGAAGCTCTGTCCGGGTATACCATTTTTGTTTCTCTGAATCGGATGGTTTTGGGTAAGTTATAGGTAATTAGCCCACCGTATCTTACGTAGGTGGTGGGGTTGCCATCTTGAGGGCTCCTATCAGGCCTTGGCTTTGAATTTCTGTCGGGGTTGACTCCCTTAGCCTTTGGTCAGCCAAGACCGGCCTGCCCACTGCCCAGGGAAAGAAGCATTTAATTTGAAAATGCTGTCAAAATAAATGTGAAAAAAAAATTTTTTGAAACCTCAATGCAAAAACTGTACAATCTCAACAACAAAAAAAAGGCGTACGATTTCGAAAAAAGTGTACCACTTTTAGCAGAAGGTTGGCAGCACTATGATGAGCCTATTAAATGTTCTCTTTATTTCAATAAAAGCTCTCATTTCTCATTCTAATGAAACTAAATGTTGTTTATTCCATACCACACAAGAATCTGTTATCATATTTTGTCTTAAGGCGGGCGATTGTTTTGCTGTTAAATGTAGCTACGCTGATGTTACAGAGGCCATGTTGATGTTATAAGTGAAACTTGGGATTTATTACAAGATTGACTTTTTCTAGATATCTTCCCACCATATACTGATTTATTGTTAGAAATAGGTTCCTTCTAAACACTTAGAGAAACACTTCAATAATCCGTCACAAGCACTTCTTTTTAAACTTTATTTGTAGAGGAATTGAGCTATTTTGATCTACAATGACGCAAATCGATTGATAACTCTTTGTTTTAAAGTATTCATACTCCTTATCAAACTCTTATGAACTGACATAACAATTAAAGCATTTAGTTGATCCTGTCCATAGTGTAATCTGTTTTTATTCGTTTGTCATAAATTTGACAGCATTGACCATAATTATGGGTTGAATTATATTGAGGCTTTTTAATCTCTTCTTTCAAACTTTTCACGTCCGAGCAATCACTTTTTGACCAAATATTATAGCCTTAAAAAAATAAACAATAGAAGTAAGACAAACGTTAGTTTTTCTACGCTACTAATAGGCAACTATTTGACAGTATAATACGTTGACGGATTAAAGTGTCTATTCATTTTTCCATCGAAAGCCGAAAACGTCGTCTTTCAGTTCTTGAGGTCCTAAATGATATATTTGTAGCTTATCCTCATGCTTCAAACTTTTGAAGTTATTTCTTGAAAGAAAATTCTACCTCATTTATCATTCAAATAATAAACACAAAAATCACAGTAATACAATATAACCACTATGAGCACACAGATCTATAAATTATAATAAATTTATCTACGAAGAAATTGAAATAAGGCTCCCCAGTAACAAATACCAGCTCACTACCCTGATCTGTTTGCTACTACAGGACATCTACAATATTATCAGCTTGGCAGCTATGCAGGCAGGTAAAAAGTAAATTATTGTTCTTGTTTCTTATCTGAATTTAAAAAAATTTTAAAGTTTAATATTCAAGTTACAAACTGATGGACTTCGGTTTGATTACCGAGCAGGACAGACGGGATGTGACGAGCTCTCCCCTTTTTCACTTGATTTCCAGTTTTTGTGTGGAGATACGACATCGCAATGCCAGTTACCGGATTACCGACAATTCTGGAATGATCATCAACAAGATTTTAGAAGAATCTCAACTCGCCTCTTACAAAATAGCTGAAATCAACAACGCACCACCCTCGTCCTTCGTTGTGATACCATGAATGACACCTGTGTGTCAATGATTCATCATTCGACCCCTGCCAGTTTTCGACGGAAATCACCTAGCCAATTACAACGTGACAACCTTAGACTGCAAAAACGTCGCATCTGAAAATATCAGTTTAGCTGAAAAGAAAGAAAATTTATCTGCTAGCACAGGAAAGACGAGCAACTCAGGATTACTACACAGTCAAGAAAGTGCTGTCTTTTCACACAGTGTGTATATGTATCACCAGCCACCGATAGCTCAACTAAAGAAACAGTTGAGAAAGGATTTATAAGATCAGGATGTGTGCAACACGACAAAGAAAGTCAACACATCACAAGGGACCAAAACCATTCTAAAACAATCAAATATGGCGACATCAAAGAAAACATTGAACTAAAGCCTAGGACTAACACACATAAACAAGCCAAGGCCACAAAGCTATCAAACAGCCTAGACGACATAAAGAAACACAACAACACAACAGAGCAAGAAAGTACAGAAAGCGACACTAACACATCCGACGATGAGGGCACACACAGTGAGAGCCAGCACATATCAGACATTGAAAGTCTTGAGGAAAACACAAGCTCACGAGATGTTAATTCTACTCACTCCATCGAAGATCAGCAACACAAAAGTAATCACGCATGCCATAGTGACAAGATTGAGCAATTTGACAGCAGTAAAATGCACATGCAGATATCCAAAATCAAGAAAGATATAGACATCGCATCACACAGCCCGAACGCAACAACAGCTACTTAAACTTGTATTAGATATCAACGAAAGATCACACTCCATTCTCTTGCGAAACAGAGGATTTTATAATTGAATATTGTGTGAAAAACAATGATACTGAATTTCATCATAAAAAGCTGTGATGATAACAGTTCCTATGCAAACATGCGTCGATGACACCTGCAAACTTAGCGAGATGAGAAACATTTATTCAAATGGAGTATCATGTTGATGTACAGAATACCGTGATATTTCTGTCCCACCTTTAAACGCCTAATTATCGAAACATTGCATCTTGTTTGAAAATAACTCCCGATTTACAAGAAACAAAATACTGTCACTTTTAAATGTCAAGTTCTGGATCCCATAACTGGGCTATGTCAAATTGCATTCTTCCTTTTGTATAATAATGTCATTAGAAGTATATATCTTTAAACGATCTTATCGAGTATTGTCCATGCATCAGTCCAAAACATGCACCTCACTCTTAGAGAACTGCCAGAACACACAACCCTCTCATTTTTATTATTATTCCTAGGTAAACTTATGAATTTGATATAAACACAATAACAAAGATTTTCTTCTTTTTTTTTTTAAAGTTACACACTAATAATTTTAATTGATATCACTATGTAATTCAATGTTGACTCACAAAATGATATATTCATGAGTACGGCTGAAAGATTAGACTTAAAATTGTAAGACAAACAAACAAAATGCTTAAATTTTGCAAGTTTTCATGTATGTATGCCACTGCGTCAACCTTGAGACACTGTCCCAACCCTCTCTATCTTTCAGCTTGTGCTTTGACCTACATTGGGTTCTCCCTTGACATGGCATTACGTTAGTTTATGAAGTGAAGATAAGGACACAAATGTAAAATGTCCCCTCTAAACATAGACTCACTGTTACCGCTCACTTAGTGTCCCATCGCGGCAGGATAATGCCATGCAGAATCAAGTCTCGATACGGCTTATGGGCCTTATCTAACTATTAACTATGAAAATTGGCACCGAAAGTTTTCAGCACCTTGACTAAATTTGTATTAGATTAATTTCATTCTAGAGTTGTATGAAGATTTAATATTGTTGAGGATTAAATTAATTTAAATTGTCGATCTGTCAGGGAGGACATTGTCCTGTATATCTGGATATAGTAAATCTGCACTGGGTTCCTTTCTTCACATGACCACTATTTCCGGTCCTTTGTAGATAAAGGCAAACAGTGAAGCAAGAGCATGTTAGAAGTGAAGGTAATGAAATGACACAAGACAATATGAAAGCCCCAGAGGAACAAAGACGAGACAAATACAAGGAATAGACAGAAAAAAATCCTGGCCACCATGGGGATTGAACCCACAACCTTTGCGTCGGCACCCATCACCTCGCTATGAAAAGAAAGCGTGCCACCAACCTAAGCGTAGTTAGCTCGGTTGGTAGCACGCTTTCTTTTCATGGTGAGGCAATAAGTGCCGACACAGAAGTCACGGGTTTGATCCCTATGGTGGCCAGGATTTTTTTCTGTCTATTCCTTTGTATTCGTCTCGTCTTTGTTCCTATGGGGCTTTCATATTGTCTTGTGTCATTACCTCCACTTCCGGTCCTTTGGTAGCCGAGTTGACATTACACCACTCTAGATCTAGAAAATCTACATTAAAAAGCAATGCAACCACCCACTAGAACACAACAGATTTTTGTTAGTTATTGTATGGAACAAATAACATAGATTTAGATCTATTCTATATTTTTTATTGAAATGAAAACTTTCATTGAAATGAAAACTTTCATTGAAATAAAAAGAATTTTTATTGAAATAAAGAATTTTTCTAGCAGACACATCAAACAGATCTGTCTTCATTTCATCATTCATTTAATCGAGTATTAATGTATTTATTCTATCTGAGGACTTTTATTCGGGGGGGGGGGGAGAGACCCCTGAAAGCCCCTCTTTATTTTTAAGTAGGTTCTTGCATAATCAGGGGTATCCCCCAGCGTCCCTCCCCCTCTCAAAAATCCCCCTTTTTCTCCACTGGGTTTTTATGTAATTATCTCATCATCATGTCAGTCTCTTTGCCTCCTTCTTAAAGGAAAGTCTGCTAAAAGTTTTGCACAGTGAGGGAGTTGCAAGGAAAGATATTTAGAATATATTATAAATATGGTCCAGTCATACTATAGCTTAATCTAGACAAAAAAAATAGACTTTAGATAATCATCATAGCCTAGACATAGACCTAGATCTAGAGTAGATCTAGATCTAACCGTTGGTTGAGCGTTGGATCCAGATATACTGACCAGAATGACAATCAACCTTCCTTACCGATTTCAGTTGCATTGGGGTTCTTGACATTTGCATCGTTGCCATCGTGAAAGCTTTTCTCTGGAGATCGGCGACGGCGAACCAGGCGTCAGATCTATTTCACTTGTAACAAGAGAATATAGATTCTAGATGAAGCAAAGTCTTTCGAAATTTGCGTAAGTCTTAAAAATCTATAAAAAAAAAAGGGCAGAAGTGAACATTACAAATCTAGCAGACGATGAAAACGTGAACTGTGAGAGTACCCGTCAGGATCCCGTAAAAATAATCGGGTTGCTTTCGGACAAGGGTACCGAGTACGGGACTAAAAAATTCCACCATAAAGACGTCCCATCAAATGAAATAATTCAGTCAAAAGACAAGAGAGATGAGGGAAACGGGCTCAGTGACAACATCTCACTTTCATCGTGGTGTTGTCACTTTAATTGCCTAATCCTGTTCAGTATTTAGAAAGAGAGCAGGAAAACAAGGTACATGTACCGATCGAATATTATGAGGTCGGATCATGATTCGGGAAAGGAAAGGTAAAAACAAGGCTTCTTTTGTTTGTTTCTTTTAACTTTACTCTGCCCACTATAATGATGCAGTGATCTCAGGATGAATGAAGAGGAAACGATCGGATGAAAAACGCATGAAAGAGTTAAAGGAAAGCAGTATGATCTACTAGCAGTAGCAGGTCATGCCAACCACCCGCGCACAGGCAAGGAAAAGATTGAAAGTGGTGACGACATGAGGCTCTCCATCTATCTCTCACATACACGCACACACACGCACACCTACCTACCTACACACACACACACACACCTACACTCACACATACACACTTATACAAACTGAATCAGGTTGTACATAAATTCAATAATTCGTAACCAAACCGTCTACTTTCTCACAAAATCCTTTTGGAGTACGGGGAAAATATAAGCTATCTCCGTCATCCTCACCACAACTACATCAACCACAAAAAAAGTATGTCTGTCCATATGCAGTTTTATATACTTTGTACACTGCATAGTATGTAAACATAATAATACATGTATGTATTTTATTTCAAATACATGTGAGCATGTAAATTAAGTGTCTGTGTATTCGTATATCACACCCGCTTTCGATCCATTAGCTTCATTTTATTTCTTGTTAAATTTTTCCACTCTGTGTATAAAAATGTATAATAACCTTTGTATAATGCGATGAATAATGCAATGAATTTACATGTAAAAAAATATGTGCATGTTTGCGCATGCGCGTGGTGACGACGACATGAGGCGTGTTTGTGCATGTGCGTTATGTATATGAACCACAATGAAATATTGTAATGCCTATATGAAGATAATAAAGTCTCTTTATGTCTACAGTCTTGAAAATAAAGAAAAACGGGAAAACACCCCCAAAAGCCAAAGGAAAATGTGAAGTTATTGTTATGGCGCTTGCATTTGCTTTCCCAGTTATCCAGTGGCTATATGAACATACTAAGAAACATTTGGATCAAAAAAGATAAAATCAAACAAAACATATAAATAAGACTCAAACTTTTCAATAGTCTCGTAAGGTCCACATTAATGTTTAACAGTGTCACATGGGATGTAACAAAAAACAGAGGAGGGAGAATTAGATGCTTTTCACAGAAAACAACTAAAACACTACCTTTTGGTTGAGAGGCTGACGCCTTGCCTCTAGACTACCGAGCCCACCCCCCCCCCCCTGTAAAGAAGTCGGTTGTGATGATCTTCGGATGTATATAAATCTTTTCCCTTGGAACCGGATGCGACGTCATTAAAGCCCTATGAAAATAAGACGGCTGTAATGATTTAATCTAAGCCAGACTCCAATACGTCCGTCGTCACGGTTGTACTAGTTGTAGTGAGGTGGATTTTCTGCCCCTTCCTCTACATGTTATCAAGTCAACGGATGTATTGATTTTTTCCCATGATAAGTTTGAACTGACGATTGGTTTAAAAATAACACGCCAAATAAGCCTAACGATCTATCTAACAAATGTACAAGTGTTGTGTGCCTTTGTTTACTAGGCCTAGACTTGTTTGTACGTGCTTGTCATTATTACATTCTACACCATGCGAGCATCTGATCTATTAGTATTACCGGTACCCTAAATGAATGGCGGAGTGCGTACACACACGACTGAAAGTGAAAGTGGATTGGGTAAATAATTTGTACGGATATAGTGATTTTATTTTTCTGTTCCCCTGAGGGCCGGACTCGTTAGTCCAGATGCACGGTGTCGACCTCTCAAAAAAAATATACCCCCTGGTCCAGGTAAATGGATTGATACATAGTCCCATCGGAGACGGACGATAAAAAGGAGGTCCCGTGTGCATATCACAACACTATATGCACGTTAAAGTTCCCTTGGCTGTTTACAGGGCAGTCCTGACAAATAAATCACAATATATGTATAA
>JAXRKP010000115.1:230000-317500 GCA_037039925.1 Doris montereyensis
TCTTAAGAGTGAGTAGCCTAAATTGATATATGTTACAATAATAATATATATAATATAATATTTGTTTTGGCTACTTCCCATGGGCAGAAAATTAAGACAATCAAAATTATTAGACCCACCTGTTGATTACCCAAAGTACCTCCTTCGTTTACCATAAATGGCTTGTTGATTTTGTTTTCGGTGTGCTAGTTTTGTGGGCAGTCATACAGGGTTTAAGATTATTTTCTGAATGATAAAAGATCCTTGTCCATCAGGGGAAAATACTTGAAACCAATCATGATTCATGGGTACTTCCTCTTTTTTAAGCCCTTTATTATACTACATCTACATATTACTATTATTAGTAATAGGATTCTATTCCATATATGGAAATGGGTGTCGGCCAATGAAAACGCCTGGTAAAGCCTGGGCTTCGGGTGATAAAAAGTTTAGTCACGTGACACGCTCTTTCATTTCTTACTGTGACAAAATGGCGAACCGTAATACCGTCACACTTACTGATGAACAACTTGAAAGTTTAGAAGCGTTTCAAAAAGGTAAGTCTCTAAAATGATTATTATTAATTGTCATTTTTGTCCCTTTTATGTTTAAATTACAATCATTGCAAAGTTCACTTCTTATACTTTTTGGAAAATATGAATGGCCGGTCTCTGATTACGGGGTAGATCTGGATCTCCTGATACTGATTTGGTCGTCGATGGCAAGTCAACGTTTCCGTCTATTTATCCGTTCGACTGGTTCGGTCGGTTATATTGTCGTGTTTGAATTTATTCTCCTTTAACCTCAAACGAGGGCCTTAAATTCACCCAATTGGTATAAATTTTAGCACATTCATTGTTATTTGTAAACCGTTGTGCTATATCTATTTTCGAGAAAGACAAATCTAGATTGTAGGTCTTTCACTTCGTAAATTGTTTTTTTTTGTGATTTTTAAGCCATGGTGTTATTGCACGATACACACCTATCACCGGCACCCCATCATAGTTTTCCTTTTGTCTGAGTTTGAGGAAACGGGCATGTTGTTTCCTCTCTTATATATAAGCTTGTTTCAGGTAGATGAAAATGAAATTATCCTAAAACCATATTATATTCTTAATTAATTGTCAAACTAGAACCTAATGGTAAATCTCAGAAAGCAGGGGTGTTTTTTTAATTTCTCACATGACATTTTTTTTACAACAGGCAACCATTAAATTATAAATATAATATTGTTGCTGCAACTCAACATTATTAGGTGTGTGGTTCAAAATGTCCTGTTTTTGTAGTTGTAATAAATATATAGAGATCTAGGCTACATGGGATATATTTTGCAGTTTTATATCATTTTTATAATTTTCCCATCTGGGATATTATTACAATTTTATATTGTAACTAATTATTCCCATCCTCCTTTCTTAAGGCTAAGGTATATTTTATTTCATAAGAGACTAAGATCAATGAAGTTGCATTTTTATTGCCTTTATTGATTGTTGCCCACTTTGTTTTTGTTTTGAAAATGGGACATAATTGACTGAGCAAGCAAAAGGTGTGTTTCTGATTCATGTCATATTTCATAAATTCAACAAACCATGCACTGTTTTTAAAAATAATTTTTTTGGGGGGTCTTTTGTGATTTTTCTTCAATCACTCTGTAATTTTAATCGGGAGTCGTTTATGATGGAGACCCAGCCATTATTTTAACATCTATCACCTTCGCTTGGCTTGGGCAGGGGAAGGGATCAGGGATAGTGATCGATGTTAAAATAATGGCAGGGTCACGACTATGGTACTCCTTCCTTTTGGTCACTCTCTTTGGTCTTCTCTATGTTCTATTGATTTGATTATTGTTGAATTTATTTTTTCGTTTATTATTACATATATTCTATACAACATACATTTTTTTCAAAGGAGAAAGCATTTATATATGACCAACTTATTATAAAGTATTATATTCACACATCCTTATTTGTTCAGTTAACTTCCATTCACTTCCTTGAAACTAGACCTACATTTAGTATAAGGTTTTTAAAACATGAAGACTACAGTATTGTTTTCTCTTTCAAGAAATGCAGCTATTCCAGTCTTATTGCAGCCAATATACTATGCTTGTGGAATCTTTTAATATTCTTTTTCCTTTGAAAATATCATACACTTAGTTTAACTCTTACTTCATTTGTTGAGATTTAAAACCGTTTTTATATCAGTTGTTGGTTTTATATAATTACGGTTTATTTGATTTCTTTTCTAAATTACCTTCCCCACTCTTGTTTCTCTCAATTACATTTTGTCTTGACATCTTGTTTCGCCAGTTTTGGCTTTTTTTATTTACTTATAAATATTATCTGTCTGTCTCTCTTTCCCTCTCTCTCTCTCTTTCCCCCTCCCTCTCCCACCCCCTCCCCCATCTGGCTGACTCTCTTTCCCCCTCCCTCTCCCGCCCCCTCCCCCCACCCCACCCCATTTCACTTCTGCCTCCCCTGCTTTGATATTATTATACATTTCCCAAGAAGATCATCTGTCTCTTTGTAATATTTCGTCGTATGAATTCTATATATTGTTTTCCAACTGTCCCCCTTCTGCAATGGGCATGCCTTGGTTTTTTTTTTTTACCATTATGACATTTTGCACATCAACTAGATGATACTTTCTGACCTTTTCACATAAATGCCTTTTTGTCCTTTCCTTTCTCCTTTTTTCTTACTATCCCTGTGGGAGATAAACAAAGGTTGCTGGTAGGTCCCACTTTTTTTCTATTTCGTTGTTTTACATTTCCCTGTGTAATTTGTTATATCCCTTAATACACTCTGATATCGCTGCAAGTGATGGTAGTGTGGTAGATGTATGTTAATTTCATTCAATCAAGCCATCAACAGGTCATAATAACTACTCAATTGGTTTTTCAGTATTTTAGTTTTCTCATATTTGGTCATTCTTTCTTTCTTTATCAGTTTCCATTCTACCTTTCAGTGTATGGGATATTTGGTCATCATGACTGATTACTCTATGAATGTTTTGCTCCATTGGAGCAGCCTCACATGTCAGGAAAGGTTGACCCCACTGACTTGAATCTCTTCCTTTTTAAGTTTCTGTCTCATTTTCACATTCATGGCACACTGTGTGGTAAGACATGTTTCTACCATTACTGTTCCAATCTCTTCAATCTCATAGATTTACATCCCTATCCTTCACTTCTGTATGCTCCAAGGCACCCTAGTCTCTATTCAGTGTGCTTGCATGACCTCATCTATATTTACTATTGTACCTCTAAGATTTGTTTCAGGTCTATTATGTTTGTGTTACAGTGTATTCAGTGTTGGCACTTACTCTTTGTCATTTGTATATTATGCCAAAGTTCTTTATACATCATACAATTTGTGTGTAACACTTCATAAAGAAAAGCCAAAGGAGTCCATAATGTTAGCGTTGAGCAGCCTTGAGTATTTGTATTTCTTTATGATTGACTTCCTGCTTTGAGTTTTGAGAAAAGAAGGAAAAGAAAGACAGCAAACACAGAGTGTCAAGGGGTTTGAGGGTGAGGACTTCACATTAAAGACTGATGTTGTTTTTCAATAGCCCTTTACCAGACCTCTAGTATGTTGTTAGCCCAATACTGAAAGTATCTGTCTAGCAGCTTAGTTTATCCTTTTTAGTATATGACATGGACATGCATTGTGTTGACAGGCACAGAGGTGTCTTAATACCAAGTTGTATGTTGTATTAATTCCGCTATCACGCCTCTCTTTCTATTTTTTTTCATATTTCCTTTTAATCTTCTGGGGGTTTTTAAACCTCCTCAGTCCCCCAAGAATATTTCTTCCTAAAGTAAATTTATACTCGATCATAATTATACCATCGTTAAAATGGAGATCCGAAATAGAGCAAGGACATTCAATTCCTGTTTGTTGTTGTGATCGGCATTTAGCAATAAAGTTAATCCTATCTAGCTACACTGTCAGGGTCAATACAGTCAGAGCTCTTCTCTGCCTTTGGTTTGGCCCTGGGCATATTATAATATGGGAGATTTTTATCATAGGTTTCTTACTCTCTGGTGGGCAATTAGGCCATGAGAAGATCTCTGTCAGTGCTTTGTTCGTTTCTCATCTTCATCCATCTGTCTTTGCATAACATAAACATGTACACTTCTTTTCATCCAACTTGTATGGACACACGTTTTTCGTCTGGCTCTATCGTCACAAATGGTTATCTTGGCAACGCACCTAACGGGTTTTTATTTATCATCATCCTCCTCCTCTTTCCGTATATTTACAAAATAGTTAAAACCATGTCGATATGTTTTCCGTTTCAGTCGTCTTTCCCTTGCGCACAAAGCTAAGTGTTTATAGCGTAATTTCCTTAATTCTTTTTCTTTATTTTCATCTTTCTTCTTCCTCATTTAGACCATTGACACAGCTCGCCTTAATGGTGTCTTTCGGCAATACATGTAGTTCTGTAATCTGTTTATCCTCGTGTGTTTAGTTTTTCTCGCTATATCCTCGGGAATTTCCATTGTTGACTTTGCCATCAGTGGAATGTGCTTAATGACACCGAGACTACAAACAGCTTTGACCTCTTTCACCAGGGTTTCGTTTTGGGACTTTTTCATTTTTGCTGACCCTTCTTCATCCATTTTCTTCATACTCTTTGAACTCAACTGGCTGATAGAAGTGGCCAGCTGTGTCTTGTTGCATTTTCACTGCTTAAAATTTTGATCGATTTTCTTTGTTCTGATGATTTCTCTGGGTCTCGGTGGAAAGATTACTTTTTGTTTGTTTGCCGATTTTGCGCTCACTGTTCTACTTCTGCCGTGTGTGTTGGGTTTTTGTCATCAGCTCATACTTTCGGGCTCAGGGGTCATTGCCTTCTAAGATATCTGACCGTCTCCGGTCCGGTCCTGCCTCCCAGCGTGTTTTTCATGTCCCACCATTGCCGTCTAATATCGTGAGTTGTTAAATGGGTCGCCGGCTTAATATACCACCGCCAATGAATGGAAGTATGTTCTTCTTAACGTCATCCGCTACCCTTTGGTTTTATCATGGTCTTTGCGAGACTGGTGAGAACGGGAGGGAGGGCAAGAAAGTGCTAGGTTGTTTATTTTCCTTTTTCAAGTTGGGTTGGTTAGCAATTTGTTTTCTTTTCCCTTTTTTCTTCTCTTGTTTGTGTGCATGCCTCTCTCTCTCCCTCCTCGATGTCTGTATGTCTCTCCTCTCTCTCTCTCTCTGTGTTTGGGGAAAGGAGTGTGAAGTGAGATGACATTGACATTTTTTAAGCCTTCGTCATGATTCGTTGCTTTTGACTGATCCCAACGCCTACTGATCAGGGTTGGTCTCGTTTAATTCAACATCAATGCCTTTTTCTTTACCCTTAACAATGTCCATCTCCCTATGTTATTTTAATTAAACGCAAGAAGGCGTTGTTTTCGAATGTTCGGCATGACACTAATGTGGAGTCGAGAAATAGGAAAACTGAAAGACAGCGTTCTGGTGTGTGTGATTGCGCGTATTTTGTTCGAATACGAAGTTAGCCACCACTGTAAAATTACTACATGTACTTTCTACTGTACTGCTGCTAGTACTACTACTATTACTACTACTACTACTACTACTACTACTACTACTACTACTACTACTACTACTACTACTACTACTACTACTACTACTACTACTACTATACTACTACTACCATGACACCCAGACTGTTAGTGGGCGTGGTATTTTGGGTCGTTGACTGTCTCGACGTTCTTTGACCGTACACACGCCATCAGCCTTGTTACTGCGGTACAGCATCGATAGCATGCTATTTCCCATTCTTATCCATTTGTGTAAGGTTGTCAGTTACTTGTTTGTTATCTTGTTTTGGAGAGTGTATTTGTTGTTGTTTTTTGGAAAGCGTATATGTTGTTTTGGGATGCGGTTTTGTTTTGGGTTTTTTATGTTGATAGGTTTACATCGAGAGATGGTAATGGTATTGTATTGTGGTGGAAGGGAAGGGGGAAGTAATGCCATGTATTTGATCTGTCTTTTTAGCGGAGAGACTCTGCTTTCCTCAGTGATTGTAGCAATGGATGGAAGTAAACGTTATGGCGCCGCCAACGTCTACATCGATGTTTAGGCAACGTTTTCCATCTTCTCTGTTAGTATACATTTTAAAATATTTGTTTGCTCCAAATAACTTTGCTATCATCCAATGCGGGGGGGGGGGGGAGATCCTGATTTCTGACCCGTATGAAACAAGAGCATTGCGCCGTGGCGGTGCTAACGGCTATGCTCGACACATTCCAAGGCCTTCTATAAAGTTACAATATAGAATACCTTGCTACTACTATTGTAACTCAACTTCTCTGTCCTGATATGTAGTTTGTGGTTAATATTCAATCGTGTATATCTGGGCGTGGACGCTCCCTTTCTTCCAATCCAGGAACCTGATTGTGGTAGCAGGCCCTGGTTGCTCTAGCACTGATAAGAGTGTAAGTGGCTCATGGACACACACACACACACACACACCTACACACAGAGATATCACCATGTCTGCCGTTGACGCACCAGTTGATCAATCGATCTATTTATCCGCCTACATCTGCCTTTCTGTCTATTTAGTTATTGTCCAACACACTTAGGCGATTGACATGACGTAGCAGACAGGATGTTTTTATTGTGATTTGCTATATCTGACTGCATTATCTTTTTCTTTCTTCTTCTTCTTCTCTTTTTTTTGGGAGGGGGGCGTTGGGGTGGTTGTGTTTTTTTTGTTTGGGGACTCCTTTTCTTATTATGTTAGGTTGTATTCTCAACGTCATGCGTGGCACGAAATTAGATATAGATCTAGATCTAGATCTACCTAAATTTTATCGGTTTTGCCCACTTTGATTAGGTTTTAAAATACCCTGACTAACCGCGCCTTTCTTACCATTCAGCTGTTCGTCACGATGCGTGTTGCTCATTTATTTCCTGTAATGCCCATCACGCCAAGTCAGGACTTGCTTTGTTTTCTCACACTCGCTCTTTAACCTGACGCACGCACATACAAGCTAGCGCTTCCATTGTTGTTCACAGTGAGTGAAAGTGTTGCTTTTGTCATGGAGCAGGCGTCAAATTAATGAAGTGTTGTATAGTATTACATTAGTTTTAATTCAATTGCCTTTTCATCACGCTTCGGTCTGCGCATATCGCCATCTCTGATGCTTCGGTGTAGGTGTGTGTATGCGTGTGTTTTGTACTGTATGGTAAGGAATAATCGATTCGTCGATCACCCCCGACTTCAACCCTTTTAGTCGTGGTCGTCCATTCCCTCTTACTGAATAAAAAGTAGACATAGATCTAGTTAGAACGCTAAGGATTCACTGGGTCTACACACGACACGTCGGCGCTTAGTAGTGCTTTCCACAGAAATCTAGGCGTGGCTAGTAGTTGAATGACCAGTCGTGATGAGATTGTTAAGGCGACGCAAGCGCATTTAGAAGGAGATTCGGGAATGTCCCCATGTTGTGACACCTGTACGACATGTAGGCGTGTAATATCACATCAGTGACAAATCTCGTGTCTTCTTACCCTCTCTCCAGATCTCGTCTCCTGTTTAAGATGTTTAGTTGGTAAGTTCTTGTCAGGCCTTCGTCTACATTGAAATTTTGTTCCGTTTGCCATGGGTGGATAAAATTAGTGGCTCTATCCATTTCGTCATAAATTAACAGGTGGATGTGGGCTTATTTTCGCTTCATCCTAAGGAGGCACGAGTGACATAGTTTGCGTTTCTCCCTGCCTTGTTTATGCAATCTTGACTTCTCGGCTTCTCACCGTGCTATCTGTGCGTGGGACCGTCTGACGACCCAACGCGATGGAAAGGCAATGGATACAGTATTGTCTTAAAGTCGGGACTGATGAAATAAGTTGAATCTCTCTCTCTCTCTCTCTCTCTCTCTCTCTCTCTCTCTCTCTCTCTCTCTCTCTCTCTCTCTCTCTCTCTCTCTCTCTCTCTCTCTCTCTCATATGCATACACTGCCATACAAATAGTGTACAATTCACATTGCCTTCTTGTGCCATAAAGATCCGACCCATAGTTGGTTGAAACACCTTGAGAGAGACAGAGAGAGCCGATCACATTTTGATGGTAGTGATTTACGATTGGTTCTGAATATTCCTTTCACATTTGTGAAGGACGAGCAACCACCGTCGTTTTGGCTGGCACCCACCCTGTCAACTTGTTGCCTTCCACTGCCCCTTTTTATTCCAAATTGTAGTGCTGGAGAGTGTGGACCATCGAACTACAGACCATGTCGTTATCAATGAAAATTCTGTTTTGACAATGTCAAACGTTGTGTCGTTTTGAAAGGTACTTAGTCTGAATGCATCATTCACAGTCTAAAAATATATATTATGAATGGCGGCCATAGGTAGCTAGAGCTTCAATCTACAACAGACCAACGTCCTGTCTTGGGCGGAGGTAGAGCTTTATTTTGTATGACCTCTTTCGCCTTACGTTATAGAAACAGCGATTAGATATAGATCTAGATCTAGTACGGCTCTTCGGGTTCAACTGCTGTTCGCCTCCCGATAACGGAATGCATCTTGATTGCGTGTGTATTGAAAGCACCATGATATCATCGAAGGTAGACTTCCTCTAACATGTCATGATCCCGTTGGAGACTGACGATAGCCTCGGGCGTCCTGTTCACAAAATCTTTAGAACGTCAATGAAGCGGTGTCAGCTTGTTACTTTCGTTGCAGTATGTAGTTGAACTGGGTAGACAGACAACAAACGTAACAACTTCCTTGTTAGATTTCCACGGTTGTATTTTCAATATGAATGCATGCATGTTCATGACAAGAAGTATGGAATTTTTATTTGGGTCGGTCTTTTTATGTGTGTTGCAGCCCTGGTGAAGAAAGCAACAGCTGTCCGTGCACGTGTGTGCTGCATTCTGTTTGTTTGTTTATTTGTTTTCCGCGTTGCATAGCAATCTCTGCCATTCCTGGTCCTTCGGCTCGTTCCCTACTACATTGTCTCCGTCAGCAAACAGTATTGTGACCCGTTGAATGTAGCAAACAGCAACTCCGCGTTGGGAGATAATATGCCTCTCTGTTGTCAAACGTTGACCCAAATTGACTCACGCGACTTTTAAGTTTCTGTGTATCCTGTACACGGCTTGTATTTATTGTCAGAATGAGTTTCTATCTTTGGGTAATATAAATGCGCTTCTCTTGTGTTCTTTCTGCTTCTGGCTTTTGTGGCAGCGTTTTGTTTGTAAGTGTTCATATGATTGCGCACGCGTGGGTGTGTGTAATTTTTAGCTGAAGAAAAAACCAGGAAATGAATTAGTAACAGAGGGAAGAGAAAAAAATGAGATTCCCCTGAAGCCAATGAAAACAAAGACAGTTTTGGGTTTTTTATGATTGCCACATCGTGTGGAGTGGCGAATGACCTTCAATCGGGTCAAAGATGTGAAATGTGGTATATTGTGCAATTGTTATAACATGTAGATAAACAAACGGTCTCTCCTAGAGAGTCAGAAAAAGGAACACAGAAAGCTGCAACCCAATTGACAAACTCTCAGTTAAAGCAGATCTTGCGGAAGAGAACTTGACGGCTCTTGAATCCACTTATCTGTTGAGAGCCTCACAAGAGCTCTGTGTGTCACATGGTCATTCAGAATCCAATAGGGGGAGGATGAGCAAGTGGTCTGCATGAGTGATGATGTCGAGTAACCCTTATGGTGAGAGACTACCTGTGGACAGATTCAAAGGCCAATATCACAGTTTCTGTCGCCAATAAGGACGGCTTCCGTGCTTTGCATGACTCAAAGCTTTTTTGTTGTCATTATTATTGTTTGAAGTGGAGTGTTATAATAAGTAAACAAATAGAAATAAGCAGTGGCTTAATGAAGGAATGGGGAAAGGATGATAGGCTTGGGGGGGGGGGGGGGGGACTCAGATACTTGTAATGAGTAACGTCATTGTGTTAGTGATTAAAGTATTAACTCATTGTCTTTCACTGAAGAGGTCTATTTTATAATGTATCTAGCAATGTAAATGCATTTGTGAGTACATGCATACACACATGCATGTATGCTTAAATAATATTTTCTGTTCTTTTTACATAAATCGCTATTCACGGTACTCAAACCTAGTTCGTTGAACAGAGGCTGGAGTAGAGAGAGGACATTATTGACATTAAATCCGCCGTAATTCTTGGGAAAACAGCTGGGATCTTTGAAGTCGACCGACCACTTTAAAACTCATGTACATCCATGTGTAAATGGTTGTCTGCATATGAATATTCAGAATAAAACAGTGAAAACTCAACGTTGTCTTAGTCTCTCTTTATTTTATCTTCCAGAAGAGTGTTTTCTTCCTCTGCTTTAGCTAGATATTTGTTCAAACAGTTGTCATAAGATATAACGACACTCATAATAATGATGGCTATTATCCTAACACTTGAAAAGTCTTAATTGCCAATGGTATTGGTTTTTTTCAGCTCATGTTTTTCTGTATCATGCTTTTCCTCTTGAAATTTAATTGGACCCACAATACAACAATTAATACAAATCCATCTCCGTTGTATACCTTGTTTTTGTGTTTGTTTGAGAGTTGTTTTTTCACGTAATAACACGTTGACACAGTTGGAGAAAGCACCACATGTGTTCTAACAGCTGGCCATTGAAAACTTAATCAATTGTGAAGACTCGTTATTAAAGAAATATTCAATGATGATATACGATTATTATGCGAAATGTATGCTTCGTAGAGAGAGAGAGAGAGAGAGAGAGAGAGAGAGAGAGAGAGAGAGAGAGAGAGAGAGAGAGAGAGAGAGAGAGAGAGAGAGAGAGAGAGAGCAATGATAAATATAGCGCACATTGATTTATCGCTTTGACTATGGCTTTCATTTCAATTGATTTATCACATTTAAATAACCTATGTTCATATAACTATTGATTGAATCGGTAAAATGACAGGAGTTCACGAAAGTAGATTATAATACAATATAAAACGTCCGAATCGGCTGGAGGGTTTTTTTACACGAATATATAGTAATATATAGTGTACATGTATAGTAATAATATATAAACACACATGGCTCCATATAAAGTTTGTTGGTGACAGTATTCTCCGTCACAACATTCATGCGGGTGTAAGTGAGATGGACATCTTTCATTACATAAAATTCGTGTTGAGACTGTACATGTTTTTGTTATCAACTCTTTCTTTCGTCTTTTTTTTTTTCTTTTCTTTTTCAGACACTGGATGAACATTTTGTTGTCTTTTTATATTCTTTCTTGCTGATTTTGCTATGGAAGGGTGGGTGTGTGATTTGTGATGGCGGTGTTGAAGTCGCTCTCTGTCTCTCTTGCCTCACGGACGGATGCCTTGGCTTGTCATGGCCCGTTTTGGATTCTCTGGCTGATTTGTTCTCATAGCCTTCTATCTGAGGAGTTAATCATTATCCTTAGTTAATTGTAGGTCTAACTTCTCTCTGCGCAGTTTAAGATTTTGTGTTTTGAATAATCAAAAACCAACCCCCCTTGTATCACCATAGTATGTTGTAGAAGGGTGTGATAAATATGAATATAATACAGATGTTATGACTCAACAGGGACGAAAACGAGACAGGTACCAGGGGATAAAAAGAAGAGATATAATTTTTTTTCCTTCTCATAAATAAAAATTAGAAAGCACAGACAGAGACAACAGACATATTTGAACCTGCAGTTGGAACCTGTCGCCTCGCCCGTAAAAGGAAAGTGCACCTCGAACTATGTGGCGACGTTCCTCCTGTGCGTTACTCCAATGAAACAAACACACACACACACACACACACATATATATGTTTTGTTGTTGCTGCTGTTGTTGTTTTCCAATAAGTATTGATGTTCCTTGTTACCTTCCTTACCTCCCGTGCTCCCACTCTTCCCGTATGTATTCTACGCCTTTACTTTAAAATCAAATTTACAGCCAGCCATTCACACCCCATCGATGAGAAGGGAGGAAAACGATTGATATGTGTGTGCCTCTGCCATCGATCAGACGCTTTTTCCCCCAAGTTGGCCTGAGCATACACGCCATCAATGATCTCAGCACACAAAGTCTGGCACATGTACAAAAATGTATGTGCAACACGCCGACCTCGCGCACTGATTGTATTTCCGCCAACAACGAAATAGAGAAGGAAAAAAGAAAGAAAGAGAAAGTCCTAAATCGATGGCACATTAGTCACTGAACAGGCGCACAGTGCAAGGCAGATCAAGGTTGGCATTAGAGCATGACGAGTCGCTGAACTAGATCTAGGCATTTATGGCGTGTGTTTCAAACGTAATAATATGAGGGTATAATAATACAATATGTGTATTGGTTTCACAATCTCTATTTTCAAACCGATTGGGTTGCATGCGGCCTTTATTATATCATGTTATCTGCGCGCGCACACACATACATACACACATTCTCTCTCCCTCCATCCCTCCTTCTCTCTATCCCTCCTCTCTCTCTCTCTCTCTCTCTCTCTCTCTCTCTCTCTCTCTCTCTCTCTCTCTCTCTCTCTCTCTCTCTCTCTCTCTCTCTCTCTCTGTGTGGTTTCAAACGGCCTCAGTTACAAATAAACTCTTACCGGGGTATAAATCCATTAGTTTGCACGAGTTTGTGCTTGATGCATATCGCCTCAAATAAAACATTTATTCAATGTGCTGGAATTTGGAACAAGATGTGGTGACTGTTCATCCTCAAACTAGATCTAGATCTAGACTGTATAAAACCGGTATTTAAGTTTGACGGTATGTCGAACATTTCAATGTGGGACGATTGTAATGTCGTTGCTTGTTTTTGCCGCCATTTCCTTGTCACTTTCTGGTTCTTTCACTAATGGTACGTCGTAGCCTGCTGGATTTGGAAGAGAAAAAAGTAGAAATGACCGATGTTACGTCTGGAACCGTGCAACCTCACCCCTCCTCCTTACCTCCCCTCACCCCCCCGTTCCTTTTTAGCAATGAGTGTAGTGTATCAGGCTGCCTTTTGTCTTGAGAATGCACGTTTTTGGAATGTATTATTGTTGTTACATGGATGTTGCAGAAACACGAATTTATCCCCTGAACATATTACTCAGCCCGCCACGCCACACGAATATGGCAAGGTTCTTCTTGATGAACTTCATAGTGTTTTGTTTTGAGTTGTTTCTATCATAGTCATCGCCTTAAGTTTGTTGCCCCACACTAACATCCACTCCTCCTCCCCCCCCCCCCTCCTCGGTTTGGGAAAAAAACCAACCAGTATTGCAGAGTAGCCTAGCGCTCGTCACTAGCAAAATAGCATTCGGTCTGTTTGTCTGCCTTTGAAGGACCTCATTGCCCCCTTTATGCCCCTACGGCGAGTGTATATTTTGGGGGCTGGCTACGTTTTCGCATGTTGTAAACAACGGATTCTTTGCCCTTGTTCAATGCTACACGCCTAGCAATAATATTAAAACATGATGTGCCTCTATGTCGTAGCCTACCCAGCACCAGTTTTACTACTCTACACTAGTCAGTTAGACTCGTCCTCACCCCGGCGATTGGAGCTGTGACAGGCAACACACTTTATTTCTTTAGCCTTCAGCAAGGATTTGCATGTGACCCTTAGAATGTGTGTGTGTGTGTGTGCATCTCTCTCTCTCTCTCACACACACACACACACACACACACAGTACGCTCCCTCAAACACGACTGTGGGGGTCTGGCCGCCACATATCCAACGACGCTGACCTCAGTCAGTCAGGTAGATTCTACATTGTACTTGAGATGTGGGTAAATTTGTGAAAACAATTATGATGCTGAAAATAGCTTCGATTGGGTGACTTGATCATAAAACTGCTCCCCTAATCCGAACTGAAAATAAAAAAAGGTAAGCTAAGCTTAGTTCACCGAGGAGTGGATCGAATGATGAACGCAACTTGATATACGGGGAAGTCTTCGAGAAGAGGAGATGTCACAAAAATCGTAATCCAATCCGCCAGATGATTGCCTACAATCGCCAGTAGCAGTGCGGTATGGTTGGGTCGAATCGTTCATTTATGACACTGCTGTCCTAGTTTTGTTGGGGGGGGGTTGGTTCACAGCAGATATTTCAATTTTGTCTTCTTTCTGTCCCCCCCCCTTTTTCCTCCTTGAGTTGTGGGAGTGAAAATCCGCACATGTTAAATGTTATATGATTTTTTATTCAGGCTGATATATCGAAATCTTTATCTTAGTGATAATTTACTTCGGAGTGTTATATAACCTTTAATTAAGTACAAAGGTAAAAGTGTGCATGATCAAAACACTGATCCCGAAAGGGGAGGAGAAGGAAGAGTTACATTAGGCACTTTAGACGTCAGATATCTGTTAACTACCCAAGTGTCGCAAAGATTCTTTGAAAATGTCTTATCAGGTGAAAATCAAACCATAACTAATATAAGCGAATTCTTTGTATCGCTGACGTCGGCAAAATCCATTTGGAACAAAGCTTACGTAGTACGTGAACCCAGATAATGTTCTACGTTGGTCTCGCCTGGCTAACTAAAGACTCGTGTCGTATCAGGCCTTTTCTCAGGTGTAGTCGGGTGCATAGACATGACATTGTGCTTGAAGATCCAAAGAGTGTATAGAGTCAAGCACCAATAGGAATGTATCGATAAGAATAAGACCCAAGGCGTGACATTGGGCCATAGTTTCGGTGCAGTACGAACGAAGTGCTAGCCGGCTTTTGTCATCAGCCTATTTCTTCGAGCTTTTTGTGATAGCGATTGATAGCCGATTTTCAGTTTCGTCATAACCTGTAACCGGTCTTTTCAGACTTTAGTGACAATCCTCTATGGTTTCTCTTGTCGCCCCGACCGATGTCGTATTTAGAACGAGTTGTTTTTTTCTTCGTTTGGCTTACCATCCGGCTCAGAGTTCTATTGTCTTAACTACACCATTTGACAATGCGAGTTTTGAGTTACGTTTATAATCATATCAGATTCACAGTCGTCAATTATGACCTGTCTCACCACGATGAGTTACGTTTATAACCATATCAGATTCACAGTCGTCAATTATGACCTGTCTCACCACAATGGGTTACGTTTATAACCATATCAGATTCACAGTCGTCAATTATGACCTGTCTCACCACAAATAAAACAAAAACAATTATGGTAGATCTAATCAGATTCGGTCTACGGTCTACGTTCGTGACAAATTTCACGTGTTTCATCCTAACCTCAGTTTCTCTATTTCTGCTGATAACTTTTGAGCTGGGTTTGTTCTTTTTTCATTTATCGAAACGCGTTGTACTAAAAAGTAAGTTCACTTCAAGGCCGTTGTGGCCCATAGAGTCGGAGATTATCCCGGTTTCTGTAGCGTGGCGCGAAACAGGTTATAACAATCACCTCATGGAAGGGACGCTAGTCTGACGCATGTTTTTTTCTCCCAAACTAGTGCTTGTACCCATTTGCCCCTGTGTCGATTGGGGGAATTGCGTGTTAAGTTTCTTTTCCAAGGAGCACAGCAGCGGGCCTAGGATTCGATCCCGGGACCTCAGGATTTCAAGTCCCGCAACCATTGGTGTCATCATACCTGTGATAGAAGCGAAGTCCCTGCTTGTTTGACCTACGTTTACGTCATTCAGGAGCAGTTTGTGAAAAAGCATGTCATAGTATTTTCCCCTTCAACGTTACTCTTAGGACTAGGCTTCGTGTATATAATGCGTGCGTGTGTGTGTGTGTGTTTGGTGAAGTTCATGCATGTCGGAATGCTGTCTAGTCATGCATAGAAAATGTCGGCGTATAGGCCGAAGGATCTAGTAAACTTGCCGGGGGCCACTGTGTTGCCTGGCAAGTGCGATGAACAGATTGAAAGAGGATGTAAAACCATGAGAAAAATGTTCTTGTGTTGCATAAAAAGCGTAGAGAATATCCCTGTTCAAATTACATCAAACCTTGGTGTTTCTCAGACCTAATCTGGTCTCGACATGCGTTTTGGACTAGTGTTAATGCTTATTCCTTTTGAAATGCTTCTGTTACGTTGTCAGTTAAGACCCGTCGGCATTGTAGTGGTCTCCTCCTTCTTCATCATCTCCGTCCCCTTTGCTTCTTCCTTCTCTAAACGGCTGGGGGGGGGGGGGGACACTCGATAGTCCAGAGGCAAGGTGTCGGCCTCTCGACCAAAGGTAGTGGGTTCTAGCCCCGCCAACGGTTGAACAATTTTCTCGAGTTTTTCGAGCAAAATCTACCCCCCCGGTGCAGGTAGGTGGGTCGACAACTAGTCCCACCGGAGACGGACGATAAAAAGGAGGTCCCGTGTGCAGATCACAACTCTGTGCAAGTTAAAGCTCCCTTGGCTGTTTACGAGGCAGACCGGACAAAATAAAAAATTCTGCCAAAAATCCCCGAAATCTCCTTAGTTGCGAATGTGGGTAAATCAAATCAAATATATTTAAAACATCTCAAAACGGGTCGTTGGAAAAACCCAAGGAGACTTATTGGGGTTTGCTTAACCCCATTTCATTAATGGATGGGCTGGTAGGTGGCTTGTGCAACGACTGGTGGGTTCTGTTGTCTTTCCTTTTTTGCACTTTAAGCAGTGGGCGGTTGGCTGGTACATCTTGTTGTTTCCTCTTACTTCACCCTTAAATCACCGCAATTGGTGGATGCAAGCCACTTACGCAATTGTCAGTGTCTTTCATATGTTGATACCCTTTTTATTCACTCTGAAATTATTGCATCTAGTGGGCGGGTAAATGACAAGCGACCAATCTATCAGTCTCACACTGAAAGTGTTAATCTCAGAGATAATCTTAGGGCAGGACATTTTGACTATTGTTCATACAGATGGTTCATACAGATGGTTCGTACCATTAACGAGAGCGTAGTAGGACCTCCGAGAGACTCGGCTATCTCGTACTAGACTAGTACTAGTACGTGTGCTGGACGCAGTGTCATTTGGCCCATCTTAGTTCGAAATTACGTTTATATGGGGAGAGGGACAGGCGAGGCGGATAGACCACTTTCCAGGTAAATTCCGTGTCGCTTGCATGCTTGGTTAAAATCGGGACCTTCAATGCGAGTTGTGAATGATTGCTTTAACCTCTTTGCTCTAGCTGCTGTGACATTGCATTCCGCCCACCGGGAGTCTAGATTTTAGATGGGAAGGGTTATGACCCCTCTCTTTAGCTCCTTTAGTGTGCGCTAAGAGCAAAGCAAAATGACGAATACATAATTTATGATCCCGTTTATTACGTAATACGAAGTAAATATCCATTAGATCTTCCTCCTATATTTGTAAAAAAAATATCCGCAGATCTTGAACTGTGACACATTATATTACGAGCTGTGCTACTAGAGGCATGGGTCGGCTCCTTGCTTTTGTTGTCGTATATCGAACAAGTGTCATGTGTCTGTGAGAGATAAAGTAGTCACCCAGCCACTCTGATAAATCCATGATTGTCTTAGATTTTTTAAAGTCGTACAAATGTACCTCCATTTCGACAATTGACGTGGGTGATTTCGAATTTTATTTGCAGCAGCTTTTCATAGTGTGTGTGGAGTTGTTTTTATCCTCCCAAACACAGCTGCTCATCCGCATAATGTGTTCCCGATAGCAAACCTATCTCGTCGCATTAGCAAGACTACATGGGTTATTAAACCTAAGCTCTCAGCAGCTGCGGTTATTGAAGTTATCATTTACTTACAGCCGACAGTCGTGGTGGGAACGGGGAAAGTAATATATGGCCGTAGTTGGTAGCTTGCGTCCGTTTTCGATCTGTATTCCGGTCGTTTGTATAATTATTTGTATCGACTTTTTGTCCGCCAGTGCATGGAGCATTCCACATTTTAGCACGAATTGCTTGAACGTCTAATATATAGCTTGCAGTGCCGTTAGAGCCAGCTGACTGTGGATATCCCATGGGCCGTCACAACGGAGCATGGTTAGCTTAGTATGGCTCACGTAAAGGCCATCTAGACGGAATCTGGCGAGCTTAATACGGATATCTTAAATGCTGTCAAGACGGAAAACGGCTAGCTTAATTCGGATAACCTAAAGGTCGTCACAACGGAACGTAGCTAGCTTAGCACGGATATCTTAAAGGCCGTCAGTGCGGAACATGACCAGATTAATGCAGGCACTCTAAATGTCAGGGGTTACGGGGAAACTTGGAACATTTATCTTTACAGGACGCCTGAACGTAGAATTGTTAATGTTAGCTTAAATTACAGATGACCAAATTGGAACGTGACTTGCTAACATAATAATAATATAGACCGTCATAACGGACCCCAGCGAACTGGCTGAATAATTCATAGATCTGGACCAATAGTTCAGCTTACTACATCCGAATGGGACGTGGCCATTTCCTGCCAATAGTTTATATCCACCAGAGCCCAGCCTATTACGGTAGCTTATGACCCGTCAGCCTAGAACATGTCCAGTTTCTTACAGACTGACAGGAGGCTGTCAGAACGTAGCATGGCGAGCATAGCGCAAGTAATTGTTTTGTTTATAGGTGCGAAGAATGAGACGTGGGACATTAGAAGAAGGATTGCTCGCGCGTCTAACAATAATGCCATTAATGGATTTCCCCTCTTGCGACATTCATTACCGAGCTAGGGGCTTCCTCGGCAGTGCTTGAAAACTGGCTTACAATTGAAGTGTTTGTGTATCCAGATTGCCCATTGGGTCCCATTCCCCCTTAAGTGTAGCTTATTCTCTCTCTCTTATTCTCTCTCTCTCTCTCTCTCTCTCTCTCTCTCTCTCTCTCTCTCTCTCTCTCTCTCTCTCTCTCTCTCTCTCTCTCTCTCTCTCTCTCTCTCTCTCTCTCTCTCTCTCTCTCTCTCTCTCTCTCTCTCTCTCTCTCTCTCTCTTTATCTATCTCTATTCATCCATTCACATGCCTTGCGTCATGCTGTTTCCTTTGAATTTACCATGTGATCACTGCACATAACGGATGGGGTGAATTGCAATGACATTTAAAGAAAGAGCGCGATGACATAACATTATATCGTCGCATGGAATTTTCTCTCCTGTAAATAGTATCTTCTTGTACGACGACTTGCCTCGATGTCAAAGGCATGCCTTCATGTCTATCAACGGCATGCCTAGTTTTGTTTTAAAGCCTATCATTCCAACCCTCTATGTCATAGCAATATCATAAAATGCCGCCCATGGTATGGTCATCCCCAGTCGGTCGTACAACACAGTGTTGCATTGGAGTGTTCGTGTTGAAGTCGTGCCCTGTGGTCAAGTGTTATTATTTTAGGTTTTGAAGCCGGCGATCTGGCCGTTCACTCTTTTTTTTTTTTTTACCTCTTTGATATAGATCTAGTATATTCACAATTATGTACACGCATCCTGTTTCTGTCCCATTATCGTTTTATTTCCCATGGCCCAGGCTTTTCAGCATCCGTGTTCTCCAGGTCATACCCAACGGCCATGTGTGATGTTGTTGCTCTGCTGATCTCCAGTTGGCAATCTCCCCCCTCTCTCTCTCTCTCTCTCTCTCTCTCTCTCTCTCTCTCTCTCTCTCTCTCTCTCTCTCTCTCTCTCTCTCCTCCCTCTCCTCCCTCTCTCCCCTACCTACTCTCTCCCTCTACCTCTTTCTCTCTTGCTTCCTCTCTCCTCTCCCTGCCTACCTCTTGCTCTCTTCCTTCCTCTCTCTTTCCCCCTCCTTACCCCTCTGTGTGTCTCTTTCTTCCTCTCTCTCTCCCCTCCCTCCCTCCCCTCTGACTCCCCCGCCTATCGCTTGTTTCTTACCTCCCGCTGTGGTTTGTGATGGCTATGAATCACAGTGCTGACTTTATCCGTTTAAAATCTTGATTGAATATTTCATGTGCATATGCATTAGGTAAATATTTACCAAGTATTTGTCATGTAACGACCTGATCCCCTGGTCCAAAATAATCTCAATCTAGCTCATTGCCTTGTGAGGATTTTGTTAAATTAAAGCAACAAAAGCCAGGGATTTTTCTGGATTTGTTTGGCACGTTGTCAAAGATTGCTAAACAGTGTTAAATGTGTTCTGGTTCATTATAACAATGATACTGATAATGATAATAGTAATGATATTAATATTGATGGTAATACAATGTGCATGTAAGAATAATGAAGCTGATACTAGTAATGACAATAATTGAAGAAGAATAAATGCAAATATTAAGATTATAGCATATACATATGTCATGTAATGTATTTTAGCAGTCGCTCACTTTGTAGTGAAATATTTTTCGCTCATAATATTCCGGTTGTAGAAAAAATTCAGGAAGTTGAGAACTTATGGCAAGATTCATTGTTGAAGATAGCTTGGCGTTTGCAGTGGGTGGGTATACAACGATGTTACGTCATACTCAAACTTCATTGCTTGAGTATAATATCGAATGAGCCATGGGGTGAAAAGATCCTGTTCAGGTGGTCAGGACAGGCGTAGGCGACACTCGTTGCTTTAGTGGCACCCCATTATCTTCACTTCCGCTTTGATCTTGCTTTCATGTGGGTTTGATGACAAGAGCCAAGTATTATTATTCAAGCACATGAACTCCTTGTGTTATCCCTCTCGTCTGTCTCCTTCTTTACGACTCATTTAAAAAAAATCTGTACAGAAGAGCATAGTGTGAAGTTTTAACTTTATGGCCGTATCCACTGCGATTTTGGAGTTTCGTTCGAACTTGTGAGGAGGGTGGTGGCCAGGTGTTTCTAGTAGGCGCTTCCAAGACATTACGTATTTCTTTACAGGGCACGACGAGCCTACTAGTACTACAGTACTGAAGAATTGGGAAGAACGACTTTCTCCGTCGTTTTTGAATGGTAATGTCACGTGTCTTCTATTTGCCCAATCCAGAGAAATATAAATTTTAGCCACGTACATATAGTTTCTCCATGTCTGTGACAAATAATTGCGTGCGATTTTGATAGTGAGAAGGGACCGTCGGAAATATTTTTCATGTGGGAATTAAATATTGTAGTCTGGTTGGAATATGTTGTTATTTCAGACAAACCGCGTTATAAACTCGTTTACCTTGATTGAAATGAAAGGAGGAACTTCAGGCAAAATGGCAAGCGCCACAAACGTGACTTCCGATGAGAGTCAAAATTAGAAGAAAAAAACATGTCATTGTCAAAGTGACGCAAAATGGACCCACACAAAAACCAACACAAAACGAAAAAGAAAGACCACCGTAAAGCTTTGAAGAAAGCTATTTGGCTATTTTTGGTATGTTTACAGTAACCCAGTCGACTTTGGCGCCTACCGTCCTCCGTCCCGCAACCCGCCCTGTGATTGCGCGGTTACATCTATTTGGCATGTGGTCAAAGTTGTTCCCTCTTCTTTGTTTTCTTCTTCTTTTTTACGAAAGGTGTTGAGATTTGGTCAGCATATCCAAGTCTCTTAGCACAAACATGCCTTTTGGTTTAGATGTCTGGGTTGTTTTGGTTTTGTTTTTGTTTTCTACTTTGTCTTGCTGGTATCATAACTTATTTTCTTATTTCTCGGTTTGTCCTCTCCCCATCTGTCCTCCATCCGTCATGCTTCACTCGTGCCAAAGTTGCCATTGATCTGAAATGGAGAAAATTAAACTGAAAAGAAAGAAAAAAAGATCACAAAGAAAAAAGATCACAAGGAATCATCTTTCAAGCTTGTGGATAGGGAAACCACTGGGACGCGATATATGACAACGTTGACCTAGTCTTAGTCATGGAAATAGGGAAAGGGCTGTCACTTTCCTTGGAAATAGAAATATTAATGTCGATAGTTTTAACTTTTATAGACATCGGAGAATTAAGTGTCATGTGAGTGGAATGAATAGTAATGTATTTTCTTTTGAGGTTGTTAGGTTTGTTTTTGTGTGTGTGTGTGTTCCTCTTGAGCGGTTTTGTCGGGAATTTTAGGCTGGTTGGGAATTGAATTTTCTGGTATGATTGTATATGAGTAAATCATCGGAAAGTTAAGGCTGACAAGTTGGCAGTCTGTGTCAACTGTGTGATTTTATTTCGTCTACGCTGTGCAGTCTCTGCTCCCCCACCCCACACCCCCAGTGCTCCGTCACTCGTTAATCGGATGTCACACCTGTGCAGC
Organism: Doris montereyensis; assembly: GCA_037039925.1. NCBI lineage: Eukaryota > Metazoa > Mollusca > Gastropoda > Nudibranchia > Dorididae > Doris > Doris montereyensis. The sequence continues at coordinate 252,017 of JAXRKP010000115.1, forward strand.
CATTTGATCTTGGTGTTACCTTTATTAGTAATATTAAATATTAATTGCTTTGCCCCCTTGGGGAAAGTTTTCTTTATTATCGATATCCTTAAAGCATCGCGTAAAATCACACCACGTGACTCTGATAATGAAAGCAGTGAAAATCTCTTTTCTTTTCTGTCAAGACAGGGGGGGGGGGGAGACCTTGCAGTTAAGGTACTGCTGATCACTGATATATTCTTTTTGGGTTCATGTTCATTCCTGGTATGCCAGCATACACACCCGCGGCACTGCTCATGTATTACACTGTATTTTGTGTCTTTTTGTGAACAGTGAGGCACCGGTAACTCAGTCGAAAGAGCGTCTGGCCATCACTCAGGACACTCGAGTTCGATTCCCAGTCCGGGCAGATTTTATTCTGGTCCTCCGGTCGACCCAGCGGTGAAGTGTAATATCTTGATTTGTGCAGACTTGGCGAAAGTAATGTGGTTGTGGAAAGCAATGAAGCAGGCAAAGTAACACACTGTGTCGCACGCGTAGAAAAGTCAGGGTTTTACTTCCGGTCACCCAACTCTGAGTATGGTACACATGTACTTTATTTTTCTTCTTATGTACATGATACACGTACATCTCGTCAAGCCTAGGATTTGCTCTTTTACCACAGTGGTGTGCCTCTTTAAATGTAGTAATGTGTTAACCATATCATTGAAGTAAGTTGATCCTCTCCATGTCTTCTTTCGCGGTTTTCTCCCATCAGTCGTAGGAGTGATTTTTAGATTGAAAATATGTGTACTGCTGTGTACAACCTCAAAAGACACTCAACCGAAGTGAACGAAGTGTCAGCATCGAATTGACACACATTCCATCTGGAACACAGGTCACGCTTGATCGATTAGGGCCAAACCTGTTAACCGTGGTCGAATTTTCCCCTCTTGTTCACTGTCGCAAGTCTCACTCATTGAGTCACATTCTTATTATGTTATTTTGAAGTGAAATGACGTTTACTGTTTTCATCGCCTTCGTATCACACTCAGGGAGCGTAGGTTCGAAAGACCACTGTATCTCTTCTGTAAATGAAAGCTTGATAACACATCAAAATAGCTCAATGCCTATTGAATTATTCAATTCAATTCAATTTAATTCTTTTTGTCCAAATAGGCACATCGTTTTGTCCGTTACAGAAACAAGAAAAACGTTTAAATGTAACAGAGACAATATCAATTGGAATAAAACAAATCAGAACATTGTGAAAAGTCAATATTGGCATTAACATTAACACAAAACAGAATAATGATTTGCATAGACGAAACTCTCTACAAGATCCTAATAGATGTTGGCATAAACGAATTCTTGTATCTTTCGCGTTTGCATCTTAAAGGAATAGGGCGCTTTGATCTATTTGAGAAATGAATTTGGTCAAAAAGGGGATGGGACATGTCTTTTTATGGACAAAATCTTTCTTTAACAAACTGTTATAAAAAGGCAATCAAAATCAAGGAAGGTTGATTTACAAATCTTTTCCACTTTCTTAATGATATTATTCATTTTTCCCTTACTATTGTTCCTTGTATTCCCACCCCAACAAATCAATGAAAAACTGTCGTATGGCGATTGGGGATCTGATATTTTGGAATGAAAATACACCGTTGCATCGGGGCATGTAGCCCATTACACCATGACAAAATAACAGTTCGGGAAAGAAATGTGAGCGCAGATTAAATCTCTTTGCACAATGCACATAATATACATGTATTACATGTACTTCTTTTTTCCCCTTTTTTGTTGTTGTTGCCAATACAAATACAATTTAATGGAAAGGCATTTTAACGACGTCAAGCTGTTTGTTCAAATAGACGCCAACTGTTCTAATTCATGTTCAAACGACATGCCTGGGTTTCTGTGTCTTACCGATCGAGCTAAAAGGATAACGTGATGTCAATAAATTAAAACTAGATGCCGAATAAATGCAATGGTTTTGTTGATTTCTGTCTTTCAACTTTCGCCTTCGGACGCAAATAGACACTAAATATGATTGTCCTGGTTGAAAGGGCTCAGTGCGGTACTCATCATAGCGTGTGTAGCAATTTAGTACACCAATAAGTGTTGTAGCGAAGAGCAAAGAAAGTAACGAACATTTCCTAGGACATTTGAGTTGTTACAATGCTATCCCTTACTTCCTTTTCTGCCTCGTCTTGGATGAAGCAATCGGGAGTTGCTTGAGTATCACTTGACCTGTTATCGCTTTTCACCCCAGGATTGAAGTCCCGGATAGGCATTAACTAACTCTTTTTTTTAATGTGACTCAACTGTGTGCTTTCTTTGCGCTGGGTGGATGCACCTTTCTAGTTAGATCGTGTTAACCTTGATGTGTGCCACGGTTCGCATCATGTCGTTGGTTGACACTGGGGAGTCTGATCACGATGAAACGTCCCATCAATGTCCATCTTTCTTAAAATGATTAGAACGAGTATAATACAGTCCACGTTATGTCGTCATAACACCCTGTCCATGAACTTACCGCTGGGTTTCTTCTTCTTCTGTTAGACATTACGGGTCTGTCCATTGTGAAAGATGCATGTGACTTATCTATTCTGCCCACGTGACTGCATACGCCACCTATGTAAATGATCCACTGGCCCATTTCTTACCCGCTTTTTTTTTTTGCTGCTTGTGTAGAATAGTTTAATACTTCGTGCAAAGACAGTATGGCCGACGAAGACTATTATTTGCGTTGCTAAAATCTCAGCGGTCTTACAAACATGATGTGTCTGTAGATGTCACCCCCTTTGATATATATCGGCGGAATGAATCAGTCAGAGACCTGTTGGCAAGTGCTGTTACAAGCTTTGAGTGTTACTGTAACGGTATCAAGAATGTGTTTAGACAAGCCCGCCACTGCCTGCTGCCTGCCTGCCTGCTGCAACACTGATAGGCTAGCTAGATCCCTTTGTGGAGTTTTAGGCGTAACCTTCAAGCCTAAGCTCCCAGTGGAAGTCCAGTGGTACCTTTGTTGTGATACCTGCAACGGGAGAGGAATAAGCAGGATTAATTGGGTAATCGGTTTGAAACGTCCTTCTATACATATGTGGTGGTCAGTGTTGTGGGACGGCATTGACATACGTTGTTAATGTCGTAAGCAAGCTGTAAGTCATTGCGACGTCTTTTCTCTCTCCTCCCCCTATTGTAGTTTATCTTATGCTTTAAAATCGTTTCTATTTTGAAAGAAGAAAAAAAAACCGTTTACGTCTGTATCCGTTCATAGTCTTATCCTATGCTTATGGGGACGTTGAAGGCTTTTACACAGTAAGAAAGTGGTAAGCCAAACGTTTGATTTCGATTTCACCATAGGGAAGGGTTTCACCGTAGGGAAGGATTTCACCATAGGGAAGGGTTTCACCATAGGGAAGGATTTCACCATAAGGAAGGGTTTCACCGTATGGAAGGATTTCACCATAGGGAAGGGTTTCACCGTAGGGAAGGGTTTCACCGTAGGGAAGGGTTTCACCGTAGGGAAGGGTTTCACCGTAGGGAAGGGTTTCACCGTAGGGAAGGGTTTCACCGTAGGGAAGGGTTTCACCGTAGGGAAGGGTTTCACCGTAGGGAAGGGTTTCACCATAGGGAAGGGTTTCACCGTAGGGAAGGGTTTCACCATAGGGAAGGGTTTCAGTAGGGAAGAAGAAGGCAACAAAGAAGTAAAGACAAAAGTTCGGTTTGTGTTTCTCCTAAACTGTTTGAGCAATCTGGGAATATGTTCAGAAGTAAGAAAGATCTGGGGAGGGGGGGGGGCGTAGAGTTCATGAAAGTTGCCATTTAGACTACCTTGATTTTATGTTTTTTTTATCCTTTGGCTTCGTCGAGTTTGTTTCTATTTTAAACATCTCCCTTGCACATTCTTGTCACCTCATCTTTCATTTGCGGATTGCGAGACGCATTTATCACGTCTCTGATATTTGGCCAGGAGGTAGCCTTGCTATGCCTGGCATGGCCTCTATCTTTAAGAGGCTGTCGTCTCAGCCTCTGACAGTTGTTAATAAACTACCTGCACTCCACAGCCTGCGTCCGCGTGACTCATCGGGGATGGTGGTTGACTCGACTGGTTGGTCGTGGCTGACTTTGCTCTTTTATCTCTGCTCTCTGGGTTTTTTAAACAACGCGTTGTGCACACGGCAGCAACGCTAACAATGAATCTACCCCATAAAAACTGGTTTTAATTTCATTTCAAAATCAATTGGGATCCACCTGTTATTATTCTGTACGAACTACATGAATGGAGAAAGGCACAGTTGGTTTTATATATATAGATGGGTAGATATATAGAGATATATTATATAAAGAGAATTATCGGGTTGCAGTGAATTGGGTCAAAATCCGTTCATGACCTGCTAATAAATAGAGTTTCCGGTGTAATGTTTTATTCATGACTTCAATCAGGCGTTTGCTAAGGCTAAGCTTTATTCAGCCACCTCCCAGGAACAGGTTTTATCCTACTACGATATTGTTTCCATTATTTACCCTATGATTTCCAGACAATACATTTTCACCTGAATCTCATCCTTTAGTTGATGGTCGGCCAGTGTCATTTTCCTCTTATTGTCATTTTTCTCTTATTGTCATTTTTTTCTCACTTCTTGGGTCCGTCCATATTATGGAACTCTTCCGTTCACTGTATGTTGGGCGGTGCTGGTAGGTCCTATTTCTTTCCTTTCCTTCTTTCACTTATAATTCATCTTGAGATCACCGCAATGGTGGGCGGGGAAATTGCTGTGAAATTGTTCACTGTATGGTCATCATGAAGGAGGGAGGGGATGGTGTAAAGTCCTACTTCTTTCCTTTCACTGTTTACTTACCTCTCATCATGCTGTTTCTTTTCAATTAATTATGAGATCACCGCATATATGGAGGAGTGAGTAAAAAGCGGCAACGAAAAAATAACAATCAAAGCATGATCTTCACTGGCTTGTTTCAACGTTTTAGTCAAGGCCCAACCGTTACTACCATTGTCTATCAAAACAAATAAAATATACGAGACACCGATTGGAAGATAACGTAGCTCTGCGCAAAGAGTCGATTGGATAACTCCGTCCTTTAGATTTATTGCCTCTCGACCACAGTGAGGCATCGCACTCGAATGTACTGTGTCATTGCCATTTTTCTTACTGCAAACCACGGCTTGTGACTTCAGTTTTTAAAAAATAAATCCTTCACCTAGCTTTTGAACTTCTGATAACTGTGGATAAAGACAAACAGTAAGGCAAGGGGCATGTCGAAAGTGAAGGACAGGATATTAAATGATATTAAAAGCCCCATCAGAACAAAAACGCGACAAATACAAGGAAAAGACGTAAACGATCTTGACCACCATAGGGATCAAACCCACGACCTCAGTATGAAAAGAAAGCGTGCTACCACCCGAACTCGCTACGCTCCTTGTATTCATCTCGTCTTTGTTCTTAGGAGGCTTTAATATTTTTAATGCAATTTCCTTCACTTGGCAACTACTGTAGAGTTAGGGGCGCCTTCGTAATTGCCATAACCCACCCCACCCCACCCCCCCCCCTCTCTTTCATTTAATGGGGCGAGTAAAGCAAGTACACAATGGAAGGCACATTGTTACAAGAGGCATGCTGGAAAAGAGCGCTTTGAGAATTAATTACATATCCACATGATATGTCTTACAGATAAACATACCTGATTCGATGTTTGGCTGTGGAATTGATTCAACTGAAGTTGTCAACTGGAAAGCACATGCGTGGCGAATTTTAGTAATAAAAAAAAAAAAATAATGTATTAGAATCCTCCCACCACACGTAAAACCGGAGTGGAATTTGCTCCATTGCATTAATGTTTTATTACCACCCAAGCAATCGTGTTGGGGGTAAATGACAACACAGTCGTTAGCATACTGGAATAAACGACGCAAGTTCATAATTCCTTATCGAGTCCCTTAGCTGAGATAAATGGAAGGGAGCCTTCCTGTCAGGTTGTAGTCCGACATGACGAAGTCAGTGTATTAGGTAGCCCACATAATTTCCTGTGTGTACATTCAGGGACCGGAGTTACTAGACAGAATGTAATGAAGGTCAGAGATATACACAGGATGAAGTGGTCGGGCTTGTAAATTCTTTTATCACTTGCTCTGTGTCACCGCCGTACGCCTGGGTGATAAATTTGATTTGGGATAGTTTTCCAGAGGTCTGTTGTATCTCTCTCTCTCTCTCTCTCTCTCTCTCTCTCTCTCTCTCTCTCTCTCTCTCTCTCTCTCTCTCTCTCTCTCTCTCTCTCTCTCTCTCTCTGTCTCTCTCTGTCTCTCTCTGTCTCTCTCTCTGTCTCGGTCTCTCTCTGTCTCTCTCTCTGTCTCTCTCTCTCTGTCTCTGTCTCGGTCTCTCTCTGTCTCTCTGTCTCTGTCTCTGTCTCTCTCTCTCTCTCTCTCTCTCTCTCTCTCTCTCTCTCTCTCTCTCTCTCTCTCTCTCTCTCTCTCTCTCTCTTTCTCTCTCTCTCTCTCTCTCTCTCTCTCTCTCTCTCTCTCTCTCGACTTTGAAGCGTTTTTGCGAATCGTGGCTTCTTCTTTTTTTGTCGTTGGTTGTTTTTCTTTATAAAGTAAGTTATCAGTGAAGCAATGCAAACGTGAATTGATCGTCACCCAATCATATTTGATTGCTCTAAAGGTCAAGAGGTACATATTGTTATTATGTAGGCCATAATTTGTTAGCTTTACAGAAAGTGTGAGCATAAGAGAAACAAAACGGCTAGGTTGGATCGCATCGGTCATGCAATGCAATGACGTACCTTAATAATTAATTGTTTAGAAACAATTCCCAATCTCGTTCTCAGTGCAGCCGTATTTCGTATTGAAGTTCGTTAACGGGCGCGGGCGGTTGGCGGGGCGCTGCTGGTAGGTCCTACTTCTTTTTCTTTCTTTTGAACTTATCTTTTATCTTGCTGTTTCCTTTTAATTCACCATGAGATCGCCGCAATGGTGGACGGGGTAGATTTCAATGAAACAAACAAATCGTTGACGGCTTTAGTTTGTTTTGCTTTCGCCCTAAGACTTGAAGGTTTCGTTTGGTAGTCTTCAGGGGACTCTGTGGTCCAGGGGCAAGGTCTCAGTCCAAAAGTCGGGAGTTCAATCCCTGAGAGTTGAAGACATTTCTCGAGGGCGTTTTTCAAGTAAAACCCACCCTTATCTCCCCACCCACCTCCTACCCCTGATCCAGGTAGGTGGATTGACACCTAGTCTCATCATAGACAAAAAAGGAGGTCTCGTGTGCAGATCACAACTCTTTGCGTGTTAAATATTTCCATGGCTTTTTACAAGGCAGTCGGGGCACAATTTGAAAAAAATAGATCCTACCAAAAAAAAACTAAAATCGCCGTAATTGTTTACATGAGTAAAAACAAGTAAAAAATCGTAATGATTGTGTTCAAGAGGATTTAGAGAAATAAAATTGATTGTCTTCAAAAGGATTTAAAGAAATAAAAATGATTGTCTTCAAGAGGATTTAGAGAAATAAAAAGATTGTCTTCAAGAGGATTTAGAGAAATAAAAAAGAATGTCTTCAATAGGATTTAGAGAAATAAAAAAGATTGTCTTCAAGAGGATTTAGAGAAATAAAAAAGATTGTCTTCAAGAGGATTTAGAGAAATAAAAAGATTGTCTTCTAAAAGGATTTAGAGAAATAAAAAAGATTGTCTTCAAGAGGATTTAGAGAAATAAAAAAGATTGTCTTCAAGAGGATTTAGAGAAATAAAAAGATTGTCTTCAAGAGGATTTAGAGAAATAAAAAAGATTGTCTTCAAGAGGATTTAGAGAAATAAAAAAGATTGTCTTCAAAGGATTTAGAGAAATAAAAAAGATTGTACCTGAATCGATGATTCCGATGGTGTGAATCGAATTAGTCGACACGAATCGATGATTCAGTGTTGATGAATCGATGATTCAGTGTTGATGAATCGATGATTCAGTGTTGATGAATCAAAACTTAAAATATCTATGATTATTTTTTTGCAAATAGAGAAGTAGACTATTTTGCGTATCTTAATATGACACCAGTCTATGTGACAGAATGACGGGGTTGTGGATTTTAAAAGAATGTCTAAGGTGATGTCCCATGTACGCATTGGGTTTCTCAAAAGCATGAAGGACCAATGGGGTGGACGGGTCGTTGAGATGTCGCACTTTTGTCATAGTTTATGCCATCTACTGTACACATTGTCATTTACTTCGTAATGGCAGTGTGTAATGCAATACTGCACGCTCTAGTGCGTGTATGTGCTGCTGTAGTTGAACGTTTTGTCCTGTCTAAACCTGTTTCATTGGCGCTTGCGTGTTACTTTGGATCCTCGGGTGTTCTTTGTTTTGTTTTTTTTAGTCTTCTCTATTGGAGGTTTGGCGTGTTTATTAGCGCTCCAAAAAAGACACTCCCATTTAAGAATATCTTTTCTTTTCTTTTTTTTAATTATTTGCAATTGGAATCGATTTCTTTTGTGACAGCAACACTACTGAAAATTGTGCTCTCTTTATTTTGGTATGCCCAAATGAAATTGAATTCGAATGGGGAAAAAATTAACTCTAGCAACAAGTTATTACCCGAGTTACTTGAGATAAGATAGTATGTCACATCTTAACGTGACTGATGCGATTATTTTCATGTTCATAGGATTAAGCACGTGTTGTTTATTGTATGTATCCTTCAATTCATGTCGACTTCCGTTAATATTAAGTTATTGTTTGACACACACACACACACACACACACACACACACACACACACAGGATTGCTTTGACACAAATGTCAGGGCGGTTTACTCTTTGTCCGTTACAAAACAGAGCGAAAGTTCAGTTGCATCCAATAACGTTCTTTCCCACGTTTGATGGAACTAGTGTTCCGATTATGTCATCATTCGACTGAAGGGGCGGGTGTCCCGTTTTTTCATCCTTTTCTCTATGTTAAAGCACCGTTGGAGTGCTTAACAACACGGTGAAATTGGAGAGCCCGAAGTGCATTAAGATTAACGGGGTGTAATTTTTTTTACAACTGGCTTCGGACTTGTACTATTATAGTTAAAAGACTATACGAATGCCTTTTACAAAGGGTTAAAGTGAAATGTAGCATAATACTTTTACCAACCATCTTCTCAAATTTTACTAGCTTTATGTAGATCTGTATCTGTATTGAAAACTTCATTATAACGATACTACGTTTGCAATCGTGGGTTTTCTTAGCCACCAAAATGGTATCGAAATCAATTCTATTTAGCATATTATGATTGTCCTTAACATGACCCCCCCCCCCCCTGCCCACTGCTTGCCCAATAGGATGTTATGTAGTCGCTTTCACATTAGCATTGACATTGAACCTTGTCAAAGACCGTAATTGTATTACCAAAGCAATCTAAGAACACTGACGTAGCTCAAAGCAAAACATGACTCGCTTGCATGTTACAAATTTCACGCTTATGGCATCATGTTGTGATTTGAAGCACGCTGTTCTTTGGCTCTGCGTGCGTGTGTGTGTGTGTGTGTGTGTGTGTATACACGTTAACACGCCTCCATTCTGATTGTGTGAAGGGAGGAAGAGAGAGACAGAGAGGGTCAGAGATTCATCAATGAAAGGACAACGTTTGGACATGAATTTTTTAGAAACAATAGGCGTGGCATACTGTAGTTTTTAATGATGTTTAAGAGACAGATGTGTGCGATTTCAACGATCGTCGCCTATCACTTCACATTGTTACTAACTGCCGCCATCTGGTTATCATTTGACATAGCATCACTTGCTCTTTTCACACGGCCGATACGTTAACAAAGCACTTTAAATTTTGTTTGATTCAGCTAGCAGCCAGATGCCTTGAATTTGTACCATTATTTTGGAGACGTAGAAAGGGTATGTGTGTGCGTTGTTCTTAATTTATTTAACGTATACACTTTCAATGCATGATACTTAACTTGTTTCCCTGGTCGTTGGAGAATGGGGCATGTGGTTCCCATCTGGGGCAGAGTCGCATGTTGAGGAAAAAACGGATAACCAAGCTTCCAAGCCCTTGCTTTTTAGTGACTCTTACCCTGAGGACATTTTGAAATGCTTTGAGCCGAAATGGGCGGGGGGGGGATGAAAAGCATAGGGGTTCTTTTTGTGTATTTTTTTTTGGGGGGGGGGGAGGGGGGGCTGTCTAGTTCTTGAAAGACTTGAAAGACTACTATTTGCAGAACTCTCACCCTGTCGCTATTAACCGCTCGTGGGTGGTGGGCGCCACTCGTCCTCCTTTCCTTTCATTTTTGTTTTGACATTCATCTTGCTGTTTCCTACACGTTCACACTGATATCACCACATGTGATTTAAGAGGTAAATTTTAGTGTAACACACACACACACACCTTGTCTATTACTGTACTATCATGTCAATGGTTAATAATGGAGCACTTTTCTCCCTCTGTGTATCGTCTTTGACTTTTATTTCTCGGGTTCAATATACGTTCCGTGTCTTTCTTTTCTTACATGGAGATTACCTATATGTCTGTGAAAGAGTTCATTTCTTCAAGTCTCCGTCTGTGACTATTTGTCCACAGTTTTTAAAAGTGCTGGGAGTTCCCCCAATGGGTGTTGTTCCCTTTTATTTTTAAAAGTTCTCTCTCACACACACACACACACACTCATTCTCTCTCTCTCATTCTCACTCTCTCTCTCTCACACACACTCTCTCTCTCTCTCTCTCTCTCTCTCTCTCTCTCTCACTCTCTCTCTCACTCTCTCTCTCTCTCTCTCTCTCTCTCTCTCTCTCTCTCTCTCTCTCTCTCTCTCTCTCTCTCTCTCTCTCTCTCTCTCTCTCTCTCTCTCTCTCTCTCTCTCTGTTAAATCATGGCGTCATTTCACAGTTATGTCTTCTTCTAACAGCATACGATACTGGTTTTGTCTTCCCCCTTCAAAGGTCAAGTTAGTCAGACACCGCGCCCATACACGGTCTTGAGGCGTTTATGTCACTGTGGTAGATCTTATATATCTGGGATGAGCCTTTTGTGCATTTTTCGAGTTGTCATAGTTACGCCCAAAGAAGTACTAACTGTACTTGCGACTATACTGGAAAGAAAAAAGACATGACTGGTTCAACAAGAAGCGCTTGCAAGATGAAAAGTAATACATAAGGTGATGTGAATTCGAATTGTCAATTGGTCACTTTAGACTGTTCCTGTTTTTCTCCATTAAAAGAGGTATGGGTTCTCTGTGGAAGCGTGGTCGTGAAGTGGCATGTACCATTGTCGTTCAAAATTCTCTCTCGTCTTTGGAGGATGGACCCACTCTTGAGGCTTTGTTTATCTTGTTTTCACACTATTTTTGTGTGGGTCATTTCGGCGACATGGTCGCAAATGAGATAAAACTCGGGATTTGTTGTGTGTGTGTGTGTGTGTGTGCACGGGCTTAATGACAACATTGGAGGTGGGAGGAAGAAATACCAGCATTGTCTCTAATGAGCCAGAAAACGAAATTGAAGAAGAAGACCAATAGAAACTTCAGATCTTCGTATCATGCCGTCTTTATAATTTCACGGACAAAATTTTTTATTCATGTATTTTTTAAAAGAAATAAAATGAGCGTTTGATGCGCATACTATTTGTGCTTTGTGTGAATAGTTGTTTGATAGTACAATCAGCGCTTTCAATTGCCGATAACGTCGCAATGCACGCCCTGACACATAGCAAGCAGGTGTTCGATAACGTTGATAGTACCTGAGGATCAGAATAAGTGCGTGAGCAAAAGGGGACTCTTTAAACAATCTCATAAAAAATGTATACAGTACCTTGGAAGAGTTGAACTGATACGTTCCCAGATTCTGCTAGCGTTGTATTCATAATTAATACCCCAATTCACAACTTGACAAGTGGAATAGATAAATCAGCAAATTAGTCAGTTTAAAAAGAGATACACCTTAACATTTTAGAAACACTAGCTAAGATTGAACTTGTAAATTCACTGCAATACTTCGTGTTCTAATTTAAGCTTTTGGGTACTGCAAGTCTTTCTCTTCTTTCTTTTCTTTTTTCCTTCTTTTTTCTTTTCTTCAATCAAATCAACTCACAAAGTTTCGTGAGACCATCATAAAAGGCATTTCTTGACCCGTTCCTAAATATAATACTTAACTTCTTTCTTAAATATATCGTTACCCCTTTCTGTCTCCGATGCTTCTCTCTACAGTCATCCATACTTGAAGTTGGAACTTTTCCTAATTTGGTAAAACGTGCCTGTCGCCGTTTATGTATTTTGCTGCTCGATGGCGTGGATTGCTTTTCAAGACGTTGAAATGACCGCTCATGGTGGGTGTGCGGATTTCAATTACAAGGGTTTCTATCTATCTATCTGTCCGTCTCCAGTGTCGGATTTCTTCTCATATATTTCCAGAGCATGATAAATGGGCCGGGGTTCATGGACATGTCGTTTGGTTAAGATCGTATGAGAGCCCTTCCATCATGAAATGTGTCTTCTGCGGCACCGAAAACAAAACAAAAACAAAACCCAAACCAGAGCTGGCCATCAGCATGCAATCCAAACATGGCAGCGTGCCGATTGCTTGGCTGTGCCCATGTTCAGGAGTTCCTCTTCTTTCTTTCTTTCTATCTTCCTTTCTTTCTTTCTGTCTTTCTTTTTGTATGGATTGCTCAAAGGTGACTCTTGCCTCAATACTGAGAAATAACAACAGTCTCTCTCTCTCTCTCTCTCTCTCTCTCTCTCTCTCTCTCTCTCTCTCTCTCTCTCTCTCTCTCTCTCTCTCTCTCTCTCTCTCTCTCTCTCTCTCTCTCTCTCTCTCTCTCTCTCTCTCTCTCTCTCTCTCTCTCTCTCCCCCCTCTCTCTCCCCCTTCCCTCCCTACCTCTCTCTCTCTCTCTCTCTCTCTCTCTCTCTCTCTCTCTCTCTCTCTCTCTCTCTCTCTCTCTCTCTCTCTCTCTTAATATATCTATCTATCTATCTATCCATGTATCTATCTTTATATCTATGTATATTTATCTCCCTAGAGGTGTCTTTCTAAACCCTTATTATGTGATATTAAGATCAAATCTTAGCCATACATAACAATAGTATTCTTAGATTATATTATTCGCGTGATTTCTTCTCCCTCAGGGTTGGGCTCGAAAAGTCATGCATGGCGTACCGGCATGATGAAATTGCTTACTAATGATAAAGTCATGTTTACAAATCTGGTTTTACCGGTTCGCCCTCCAATAAGCACTCGCTGCTTGCATTGATTTGCTTGTCGCCTTGAATTAATTTAACGCAAGTGTTGTTGGGTTTTCGTTGTTTTTATGATGCTAACTACAAGGGGGGGGGGCAAAGCTATAACACAAACTATTGTATATCCGATACGTGCCAAGGTAAGGAAAGAGCAACCGAGATCGGCGGCGTTTGCGGTGATTTCGATTACAATTTAAACATCGCTGTTTTGTAGAATTGAAGTAAAGGCATATCAAGTGGTCCTAACGTGCAGGCCCTCCTCCGCCCCACATCATTTTATCAAGTAACTGTCACGAAGTAGATACGCCTATCGATAACTTCCGTTTTTGTTTCAATGTATCTTATATCGCTGACATCACTGACTTGTTTGTTATGTTATGAGTCTCCTGCACTGATAGTTTTCTCCAGGGTTATTATGTCACTTTAGATGATTGTTGCGGTTCTCATAGATTGCAATGCTGTTATCAGAACGACACTCGAATCTGGGGCGAAATGTCTCTTATTTTATCTTTCACAGCTAGCAACGGCTGTTCTTTGTATTCTTCGCAAATCACGCCCTCTTAACAATGCGACCACTCCGTTATTTCATGTACTATCAGTGACCGAGGTGGGGTGGGGGGGGGGGGGCCGATAGCCCAGAGACAAGATGTCGGTCTGTCAACCAAAAGGTCGCGGGTTCAAGCCCCGGCGGTTGAACAATTGTCTCGAGAGTTGTTGTTTTGTTTTTTTTCGAGTAAAATCTACCCCTGGCCCAGGTAGGCGGATTGATACCTAGTCCCATCGGAGACGGACGTGATAGGAAGGAGCCCCATGTGCAGATCACAACACTCTGCACATTAAAGATCATTTGGCTGTTTATAAAATTCTACCCACACACAAAAACGAAGACCTTAGTTACGAATATAGGTAAATCAAATCAAATCAAATCAAATCAAATCTAATCTAATCTAATACGTGACGGCGGCGGTTGTAAAATGTCAAATGACGACACTGGCCGTGCAGGTCAGGAGTCCGAAGTTCGAATACGGGGTTATTGATTAATGTACGTAGATACTTCTATGAATCTTTCAGGTAAAAAAACAAACAAAAAACTAGTCCTCTCTGCCTTCATGGGGAATTATTCCTCGGTCTCAGGATCAGAACTTAGTCTACTTAATTAAAATCGGGACAATATAAGATTCTAGTTCAGAGAGTGTGCTCGACAATAACTCGAAGAAGTGCGTAGACAAAGTTCAAAAGTCGCTTTTAAGCTCCGAGATCATTACTAGTTGATAATATGAATGATCAGAGGAGAGAAAAAAAAGGGGATCGAAGCCATGTGACATGTCTCAAATAATCTGATGTCTGCCTTGCATCTAGATTTAGTATCATTAGGTTTTGCATCAGCTCGCAAGGGTATGCATTAAGTCAGCATTATGGATATGTTTATTTACATTTATGAAGCTGTTTCTACGAAATTTAAAAATTGTATTTTCTTTCGGATAACTGTTTTAGTTTGTATTGAAAGTGTGTGTGTGTGTGTGTGTGTGTGTGTGTGTGTTGGGATGTAAAGATAACTGGATTTTTAATCTCAACTGCGCTGAACTTTTGCATATGAGTCATGAATTGTAGGTCCGCATTATTTAGTCATACATACATACATAACACACACACATACATACATACATACATACATACATACATACATACATACGTACGTACGTACGTACATGATATGCATGAAATGCATGAAAAGGAGAAACTCTCCAATCAAAATCAAAAGGAAACAAGAGATAGCATCATGATAGGTCAAGCAGTCGTACTGTTTTTGGTGCACGTTGACGGTTATGATACTGTAAACCATTAATTAAAATTTGTATCTTAAGTTAGACCGGGTGTGTGTGTGTGTGCGTGTGCGCATGTATTTAAGAGACACAGCGAGAGCAAGCCTCTTTACGACTTGGTGTATTTCGGTTTGTTTGCCTTGAGAGAAAACTCGCCGTAGAGTATGAAGCTGGTTGACATCAAGACAAATAAAGACGGGCGGACACTACATTAAGTATTATGTAATGATTTGAAGGAGACGGTATAGAGAATCTAGTAAGAGGTCATTTATTGGATATGTAAGCGTGTTCTTAAGTGTCACACACGTGCGTCTTGTGTGGGCGATTGGTGGGCGCTATTGGTTGGTGCTACTTCTTTCCTTTCAACCTTCCGCTTCACTCATTTTCCATCTTGCTGTTTCCTCTCAATTCACCGAAAACACCGCATATAGTGAGCAGGGTACATTCCAGTGAACCAATCAAACCGGCGTCTTGTCTGCGCATGCGCCTTTGATGCACTGGAAATAGCTACAATCCACCAGATTTTTTTCCTCTTCAATCTTGCCGGGAAGACGAAAAGGGTTCCCACTTCTCGTATGGGATATCGTGCTCTGGAGTGACTTGTTCCCTGCATTCTCCGACGCCTCTACCCCCGCCCCCCGCCCCGCCCTCTCAGTCCCGTCCACCCAACCTGTACGACACAGTCCGCCTTCACCTCTATTGGATTCTGCGCCATGTCGCCAACACTGTCTGAAGAGCTAACTTGCTACCTCACCCTCTCTCTGGTCGCCTCCTCGTTCAACCATCTGCCTCTTATTTGGCTGGGTAATTGCGTTGTGTATATTGTGCCAGTGTCTTGTAACATGGTGACCTTTTATGCTTCCTTCTAATGCAAACAATTTGCTTGAGTGCTGGACACCTTATTTGCCCGTGACAGAAAGCCAGTGTTTCCCCCCCCCCCACCTCGACATCTAGTCGCACACGTCCCGCCTTGTAGCTGAGTGAGGAGTCGGTGCTGGAAGATGCATCACATCACATTACGTTTCAAACGATTCACTTTTGAATAGATTAGCGTATTTTGGTTGTAGTGTCCACAAACAGAAACGCATATCACATCTCAAAAACTAAAAGGTGCAAAAGTAACAAAGCCGCAGCAATGAAATCTTCATACCTCGATTTATTGACTGCTACAGAATTAGCGTTCAAAATCGGTTCGAAAAGAAGTTACTCACAATAACGAAACAAAACTCTCTTAAGAAATAGTAGCGAAAAGAAGAAATTGTAGAAAGGATTTTAAGTCACATAGAAATAATGTATGTTACGTTTTATGGACCGATCATTTTGTGTACCTTTAGTTAGTCAGTTTGTATCATCCTGAGTTAAAACAGTCATATGTATAATGTATGTGTTGGTAATGAAGAAAAAAAAACTTATTTTTAGAGGAGGGGAACATGCTTTCTTGTACTTATGTATCACCTGGCGTAATTCCACCAAAAACTGAAGATTTGCTCTCAAAGATTATATTGTTGTTTTTATTTTAGGGTGGAAAAGAATCGGGGGGGGGGGGGGGCTTGAAAATAGGAATGTCATAAACCATCATGGTTTTATGTACATATTGGAATTTCCACAACATTTTAATGGGTTCTTCAGTCAAACTCAAGATATTCCGCCAAAAACCCTATGCGATTCCATTCCATTCATTGGACGCCTCAAAATAATGTAAAGATAATGATGATGGGGGTCGTTTTTTTGGTTTGTTTTTTGTTTTTGTTTTTTTAGCTGTCTATGATTAACTTTTTCTTCTGCTGTTTTTTCCATGGTGTTGGGGTTAAACTTTTTTTTTGGGAGTTTAAATACTTTTTCACAGTTGTTCCTTTGATATCTCTTCCTTCAGCTTGATACAAATAACGATGGCCGTATCACAGTCGCAGAGCTGGGTGAGGCTCTCAAGACAGTCGGCATCGATATGCCAGGCTACCAGCTGCGAAACCTGGTGTCCGAGGTTGATACCAACCAAGACGGCAGCATTAGCATGGAGGAATTCAGAACAGTGAGTAAAGGGGGGGGGGATGAGGATGGATGAGAACGTTCAGTTTTGCTTTGAATCACTATGGGGTTTTTCTCTCCAATTTAAACAGTAAATATTTTTAAAAAAGAATATATTGATTTTGGATATTTTCCTCTGCTCACTGGGAATAAATCAATTTGCATAACTCCTCATCCCTGCATACTTGCATGTGTGTTCTGAGAGAAAAAGCTTTATTGCATAATTGCTGGCGAGCCTGTTACTTCTTGGGTTTATTTTTTTGTCTCCTGTTTCATGTAAGCCAGTGTCATTTCAACTTGTATTAAACATGATATTTTTAGCACTTTAGATTAAATAGACTCATCTGGATTAGTCTAGTGGTAAATGTTGCCAGATGGATGTGATGTCTTGATGACTTAATTTTGTTTCTTCTCAGCGCTAAGTTTTATTGTCATAGCAAAATTCAAAAAGTCCTGAGACACCACTTCTGGTGGAAGTGAATAACTAAAGGATCAGAAGTATAACTGTGTACTTGTTGACCGCTCAGCATCATGTTTTTCTATCTCTTATTCTCTGCCTTTCGTCATCAGATATATGCTAAGGAGAAGTCATCTCGAGATGCTGGCGTTTCATTTATAAAAGCTGTCTCAACCAGAACAGACATCAACACCATTGGAGGCACAAGTCATGCATCAGTGGAGGGCACTACCCACACTGTGAAACACGGAGAAACTGCAGCCTTTGCCGACTGGATCAACATTGAGAGTGTTTGAAAATCAATCAATCGTTAAAACCAAATGTTTGGGCCTCGTTCTAGATCAAGAAAAATGTTGCTGTCTCTGTTTAATAAGAGTAAAGAACCCAATTGTTGGGCGCCTTTTTTTGGTGGGGGGGGGGGGGTGTTGTTTAATGTTTAGAGTCTCTTTGTGTGTTACAAGTGCTCATCTGCAGAAGACAGATGCGTTTTCAGTGTATGCTTTTGAGACAAAAAGCATGATGCCTGTGGCAATACTTCCTTCTTGTTCTGCCATTAAAAGGTACTGGTAGGATGGAGATCAATGAGGTGGTTTTGAGACGGAAAATAAGACTTGGGGCTGTGTGTGAACTAAACAACAATGCTTAACGTAAAGACTTGAAAATTGCAACATGTTAGTGCATGTTGAATTCTACATTGTTGTATTTTGTTATAATTACAGCAAACTTAATGAGGATGCCGATTGCAAGACAATGCTCCCAGTAAACAGTGAAGGCAACGCCCTTTTTTGAGGTCTGCAAAAATGGTATAATTTTGTGGTAAGTGAATGTTTACATGTGAGTGGGTCCAAAAATTATACCTTTGAGCGGCAGGCCACATGGTCGACTGAGACTGTAGGCATTTATTTGAAAATTTCAGCGGTTTGTAAGACTTATGGAAAGCAATGAAATAAATCACAGAATAGAAGAGAAATAAGTGCATCATACATCTTACAGCTTTATGAATTTCTCTCTTCACTATTCTTAGATTCAATTTGATTTCTAGATATATCAGTTCGATGCACCATGACCTAACAGGAGACTTTTTGTTTCAAAAGTTGGCAATATCAGAATGTTCTCCTCGTGTTTGTATCGATAAGAAAATATTTTATCTCTACATACCTGACTTGATTGTGGTGTGATCTTTTAGATAATTAAAGAAGATAAGATGTTGTAACTTGCAAACAGCTCTATTTACTCTTTCAACAGGAGTTTAGAAAGTACTGAGTAAAGTAGCCTACAGTGGGATAATTGATGACATGTAGGCAGCTTTGCACTGATACAAGCAATAATTTAATGAAATCATCTTTAACAATCAATAACATGTTTTTATTTATATATATATATATATATATATATATATATCCTGACAACAAACTTATCAACAAGTCTGTGCCCGGCACCATTGATGAGAGAACCATCAACAAAACCAACTTGTCTGTCTACCGTCGCCATGAAAACTTAAATCTGGTCCTCAACTCTGCCAAAGGTATTGGCTGCAACATTGTCAATATTGGCCCTGAAGATATAGACAGTGGCAAGCCTCATCTGGTCCTAGGTCTAATGTGGCAAATCATCAGGGTACGGAACAAGTGTGATATGTCATTTTCATTGTCTCATAGGATACGCCATAATGCCTTGCCTCGTATTATGATATGTTATTGTTGCCCGTCTTATATAAAATGCATATTCAGGGAGAATGATCATTTATCTGCAAGTTTATGCCAGACATTGTTAGGATATTTAAAGTTTTAAAGGATATAGAATCAATATATATATATATATACTTAAATGAAAAACTCGAAAGCAGAGTAAATCACTTAAGAAGGCAACCCTTCCCCTTATGAGCCCGGATCTAGACATTTGCTACTTTGTCTGGCTTGAGTTTTCTATTTTTGTGGATTTGTCTGTCTTGTCTTCTTCAGATTGGTCTGTTGAATGACATCAACTTGGCCCACCACCCAGGCCTTATCCATCTGCTCGAAGAGGGCGAAACTCTCGAAGATTTGCAGAGAAATTGTCACCGGAAGCCATTCTCCTCCGATGGGTCAATTACCACCTGAAGAATGCTGGCTGCAACACGCGTATCAGCAACTTCTCAGAGGACATCAAGGTGAGTGGTTGAGGTTTTGTGGTTGAAAAAAACTTACTTGGCTTCCCTCTGACACTCTTCTTGCACTGTGTGCTTTTATAGTATGCTTTTAGGAACTGAAGAGAAATCAAATTTGCTACGAGATGAAGTGAAGCAGATTGTCATGGAAAGGAAAGTCTAAGGGAAACTTTTTCCATCACGGAAATGGAGATGGCATTTCAAACGCTAAATTCAAGAGATTTGTAATGGTTTTTTAGTCGCAGTTTGTTTATTGCTGAATTGTTGTTGTGTTGTTTTGTTTGTGTTAGGTGGGTTGGGGTGTGTTTCTCTTTCTTTATTTTCGAGTGTTTTGCCACAGAAAAAGTTTTATGTTTGCTAGAGTTTGTGGAGTGTTGGTTTTAAAAATTGTAATTAATCTCCTGTTTACCAGGTCTTGAAATGAAGAGCCACCGTCACGATGCTCAATTTGATTCCTTATATAATAAATACACAGCTTGTTTGTCTACTCACATGGCTTTGTATAGAACGGAAACAGAAGTGGAAGAACAGTATTCATTGATTGTAAAGAAGATTGTTTGTTTTTCTTTAGTTTCAGATTAAGGAAAGTGACTTGTAAGAGATTCTTCTCTTGTTATTTGATTTTGTTATAAAACAGAAAGTTTCTCTATCTTACCTCTCAGTCTCACATAAATATAAAAAAATCCATATAAATATAAATCAATCAGAAAAAACTTAAAACGTTAAG
The DNA here is from genome assembly GCA_037039925.1 of Doris montereyensis. Taxonomy (NCBI): domain Eukaryota; kingdom Metazoa; phylum Mollusca; class Gastropoda; order Nudibranchia; family Dorididae; genus Doris; species Doris montereyensis. The sequence continues at coordinate 272,391 of JAXRKP010000115.1, forward strand.
TTTTAAGGGATCATTTTCTGTTTTTCCGTAACTGAATGGTTCTTATTCTTCTTTTCCATAAGATATATATATATGTGTGTGTATACAGATATCATTTTTTGTCTTTCAACTGGAAAAAAATTATATTGATTATTCTAATATAATTGATGTTTTGTCCGGAAAATTCTATGATTACAAGATTGATTAACATTCTTTAATTTTGCGCTGAAAGTGGGCTGGAGTGTTTCAGACTGAGCTTTTTTGTTCAATTGTTTTTAGGGGTTTTGGTTTGAAGTTTTGTTGTTTTTTTTGTTCAGCTTCTTTCTGTGTTTAAATTACATACCATCAAGTGTTTTTCTTCTCTTTCTGAAGAAAAGGGTAAGTTTAGATGTCTCCATGTTCTCATCTCCTGTTATTATGCACTGAAGGCTTTTTGATGTATGATGAAAGTCTTGAGTTATAACTTTCTGTGGACTTGTTCAACATGGAAATCTTTAAAGTTTATCCGTCTAGTCCATGGAAATTTAATGTTACATACATGTCCTTTCCACAGATGTGGTTTTAATTGATCAAGAATTCTCATTTGATATTAATCTATGAATCTCTCAACAATGCCTGAAGTTTATATTGGGTTGGGGTTTGTTTTGTTTGGTTTGGGTTTTTTAAGTTTTATGTTGGGTTGGGATTTTTTGGGCGGGGGGGGGGGGGGGTGTAATTTCAACTCTTGTTTGATAAGGTACAGCTGTCCATGAGCACAGAAATATCAATCGAAAGTATGTATTGAGATGCTTGATATAAAATCTGTATTACAGTTTTGTTGTGCTCTCTATTTTCGTTGTATGATATCAGAAGAAGATGGTAAGTGCGTGGTCCTTGAGTGTTTCTCGAAGTTATCCTCGGTCACTACTTGTCTTTCCCATCTGCATTCTTGTCCATGCCACGTCTTTTCTCAACGCAAATGGATGCACCGCACTGTCTTATCTATGTGTTTTGTCTGTGTTAACGTTAAAAATTGACCAGGCAAGTAGTAGACAAACGTATGTACATTACAAAACAGAAAAACAAGGCAAAGGAGGTACAGAGCTGATTACAATCTGTATCTCAACACGGCATCAATACAGCAACTGTTAATTTATTTATTTTATTTTGTGAAAGGGGTATAAACTTATACAAATCATGTGAACACATCTTTGCTTTTACACAGCACAAGCACAGGTCACATGCTGTGTGTGATTTATTGTCCAGCAATTGTAAAACTACTTGTTAGGCACTTCTTATTGATATCACAGTATTTTAATTCTTTGTCCACAACTTAACACCCATTCTTACCAGAGGCAAGTGAGAAGATCAAAGCCAAGTTTGCTTTGCCCAGAGCTAAAAAGAGAAAAGGGAGCAAGGTGGGGACACTGGATGTGCTATGATTTCAGAGTAATCTTTGCCCAATAGAGTTGTTATCAGCCATGATGTCACAATGGGCCAAAAACATACTAAGAAGAGTGGACTGCAGGCTTCAATTTGAAGGAGAACGACAAGACATGACTCGTTATCAATAAAGAATCAGATATAGAAGTGGCGGATGGAGTGATCATACACTCTCCAACTTGCAGTTGCTGTTGTACTTCCAGTTGCAGGGCAACAGATTGAAGTGCAACGTGCTGCGTTCGATCCTTCAATGCAGGTGACATATCGAGCGGAGATAACAAAAGCTTCAGGCGGAGAATAAGATCTTGAGTTATACATCTTGTTGCTTTCTAGATGTTAAATTTGACTTCAGCGCTATGGAAAAACCTCTGGTGCGCAGAGTTTGCGATATTTTGCTTTATTTCGCTATTTTATGATTTAAAAATATTGGAATAAAACTCCCTCTTATGCCAAGCTACCTACGACATAGGAAGGCGGCAATTTGACGAGCTCTGTATAATCACTGTTTTTCATCCTTCACCTGCCTTCATTTGTGAGGCTTCAGAAGTATGCTTTCTACCTTGGATATTTTTTTTATTACTTCTACCAAACGTAACTGTCAAATGTGATACATCAGGATATTGTGCCTTGCAAGCCAGTTAACAGCAGGAAAATAATTGATTGCTGTCTCAATTTTCCTTTCTTTTTTTCTTTTTTTCTTTTGTTCTTTTTTTTTTTTGTGGACAAAATCCAATGTGCTCAATATTCTGTCCTCCGCATTGGTGGTGCCATCCTGTTTGCGTCAGGGTCTATCTCATCATTCATGGCAAACTTCTAGCCAATCCTTCTGTCAGCAGACTCATTCTTTTGGAATGTTTTATTGTTCTTTCAAAAGTGATGAAAAATTCACCACATCCTCTGTTGGGTAGCATCTCATTCTCAAGTAGAGAGGACACGTTGCACATTTTTTAACATTTTAATATGCCAAAGGGCTGATACCCAAGGGCTGTTAGAAAAATAACAAGCTTTCAAAGTGGCTAATTGAAAACACGTAAGTTTCCCCCTGTCCCACTGTATGATGAAAGGATTGTCAGTTTGACAATTGGGAACTCCAGTCTATAGAAAGTTCTTTTTTTTTTTTCAATAGACAAGTATATACAGACCCACTGTATGTTTTAGTGGGTTTTTTTGTATACGTCACGATTTTCCAATGGTCAAGAATAAAAAACGTTATGAATAATAGGAATGACCTTAGAACATCTTATAGCGACTACCAAAATCTAGTATATCCTCTTCAAGTTTGACATGCACAGCTCTTTTGTGTCCAATATTGTCATTGCTGGAATGGATGTGGACATTTGAAATATTGGTGTTCATTTGTGAAACACTTCATAAAAAATTTGATCTATGCACAAAACGACTTGAGTGTTTTTAAGATGTGCTTTCTCCAGATTAGACCAGAATTCATTAGCACATGTACATGTTTTTTGTGTGCAATTTGTGTGTAGTCATATTTCATCCAGCTGTTGTACTCTCTCATAGACTCCCCTCTGTGGTATTTGTGGAATCTGTCGAATATTCTCAGACGGAGGCTGAGTGTAAAAATTACATGTATGCCTTGGCTGATATTCATTGAAATCTTAAATTTTCTCGTCTTCCATCATGATGAATGTTTTCTTGCAATCTTAATGCTACTGTTATTCTCCATCGAGATCATACAAGCAACTAGATGCAGACAAAAGAGTGAGAAAGACCATTATACACTTTTGATTGCAATGTGGCGTTTAAAATCACAAATGAACATATGATTGACTTTGTTGTCAGTTAAGTATTCTTCACATTATTCCAGAGGTTGAAATAATATTAAACATATATTTAGACGGGAGTGATTCTTATTTTCTTTCTTTTTTTCCTTCTTTTTTCTCTTTTTTTCTTCGCAGGTTTATTTCTGTGATATTTGAATGTCATTGTAAGGTGTTTTGAGTTTTCTTTGTTGTAATTTTTTCTTCTTTTTTTTTATTTTATTTATCCAACAGGACTCTGAAGCCTATACATACCTTCTGAAGCAAATTTCACCAAAAGATGCTGGAGTTAATTTGTCTCCTCTTGGAGTAAGTTTTATTGTACTATGAAGATAAGGGGTTGTTGTATGGCAACTTGCTTGTGTCTGGCAAATAAAATATTTTATGTGAATTTGCTTGTGTTTGACAAACAAATTATGAATTTGTTTGTGTCAAACAAACAGCATGTTGAGTGTGGCTGTGACAATTAAGTTATTTTATATGAATTTGCTTACCTTGAGCAAAGGACATATTAAACAGTTAGGAAAATGGATGTGATAAACTTTAAATGTTAATTTGCTGCCAAAGAATCTTATTTGTCTTTCGTATTTTTCTCTTGAATGTGTAGGAACAAGTGCCAAAGCAAAGAGCAGAGCTCATGTTGCAAAATGCAGACAAAATTGGCTGCCGATCTTTTGTGAGCCCAACAGATGTGGTGGAAGGCAATTCTAAACTGAATTTGGCCTTCGTAGCCAACCTCTTCAACAACTACCCAGCCTTGGAGGGTGTGGATGATGACATTGACTTTGAAGCTCTTGAAGAGACAAGGGAAGAGAAAAGTGAGTCAACATAATAACTGACTTACTGTGTCATGATTAAATGCACTAAGTGTATATATGTGTGTGTGTGTGCTTGTTTCGTGTCTTTGTCATGCCTTGTGTTTATCTGCCCTTTTTTTAGTATGGAAGGCTGAAAAACGCAGTTGCGACTTTGGGAGAGTGGTTTATCTGTTTCCTCTTAATTGACCTGAGATTTTAGGGAGAAATTTCAAGTATGGAAGCTAAACATGTCTCGTTTATTATTATGTTTACCGCAGAACGTTTCCCTCTTAATTGACCCTGAGATTACCCACATATGGTGGTAGGGAGAAATTTCAATGAAACAAGCAAAAACCGAGTCAAGCTAACATGTCTCGTTTATTATTATAAACCGTCACTGTTCTGGGGATTTAAAAAATGTTTCCACCATTCTGCATTCCCAAAGTTTGGGGTTCAATATCGATGACCCCGTATTCAAAAATGGTGACACTGTGTGTGTTGGCCTTACAGCCTAGACAAAAAACTCATACACCAAAGAAAAAAGTTTTCAAAATTGAGCTCAAAATCGAGAATCCTCGGCAGCCTGGGGTAATTTGTGTCACAGAATTCAAATATGAAGTGAAAAATAACATTTAAGCAAAATTTCTGCCCCAAAAGTTTGGGGGTTGCAACATCCCGCTGTGCTATTCTAAAACCTTGTGACACCAAGCGAATGTGGTGGGTGAAAAATGGGAATGATTTTATCGCTGCATTTAAATCAAAATCATCATGCGGCGGCCGTGGTAGTGAGAGGGGAGTGAATCGGTGCCACTCGGATGTCAACTAGAGATTATAAAGAGTTCCCTTCCCGCGTTGGAAGTGGTTCCCAGTAATATAAATAAAATAACTAGGTGAAAGTGAAGCCACTGCATTTACAGTCTAAGAACTGGACGAAGTGTGTCTGTTTTTGTGAGCGGTTGGTGAGGCTACTGGTTGGGCCTGCTTGTTTCCTTCCACTGTTTCACACGTCTTTCACTTCACTCTTTCCTCTTAATTCACCCTTGGGCACTTGGTGGGCACTGCTTGTAATGGTAGGTCCTCCCTCTCTCCTTTCACTCTTTCACATGTCTTTCATCTTGCTGTTTCCTCTTCATTCACCCTTAGATCACTGCATAAGGTGGACGGGATAAATTTCCAATGCAAAAACATCATATAGTTACATAAATAATGTGCCTGTTGTCAGTCAAACCAAACGGTTGCTCTACTTGTTCTATTTCCTTCTTAGTTTTGAGAGCAGTTGGCAGGTGTTACTGGTAGGTCCTACTTCTTTCCTTTAATTTACCTTTTTCGTCTTTTATCTTTTCGTCTTAATCAATCCTGAGATATCCACATATGGTGGTCAGGATAAGTTTCCATCTAAGCGAGCAAAACCTGTAAGTGTCAAGCTAACATTTTTTGCTTATTATTATTATTATTATTTTCGTTTAACTCCTCTGGGGAATTTCTTTTCTTCTTTCCACCATTCTGTGAACATGTTATGTAACATTTTCTGATATCCCTCTTCATTTGTCCTCAGCATATCGTAACTGGATGAACAGCATGGGCGTATCCCCGTACGTTCACTACATCTACAATGACTTGACCGATGGCCTCATTATCTTTCAGTTGTATCAGGTTATACAGAAAGGCATTGTTGACTGGAATAAAGTTAATAAAACTTTCAAAGCTTTTCAAGCCAAGATGAAAAAGATAGGTATGCACTTCTATTTTGGAATGTTGTTGTTTTCATCATTGTATTTTGTTATTGTTGTTTCCTCAGACAATTTTGTCTATAGGTTATTTCGGAAAGTTCACAGGCCGGACTGTTATTCTTTTAAAATAAGGGGAGGGGTAGGTTGAACAAGAGGAGGGGTGTGGATATTTTAAATATTTGTTTGTTTTCGTTTTACTATCCCAACTTCGTTTTTTCTCCTTTTCTTCAGCTCAGTCTACATTCCCTCCTCCTCCTCCTCCTCCTCCTCCTCCTCCTCCTCCTCCTCCACCTCCACCTCCTCCCTTAGTGGATGGTTGGCAGGTTTTACTAGTACGTACTACTTTTTTCCTTTCGCTTCTTTACATGTCTTGTACTTTGCTGTTTGCTCTTAATTCACCTTGAGATCGGTGCATATGGAAAGTAAAACACATGTTCCTTCAAGGCCATCACAGCCCATAGAGCCGGAGCTTATCCCGGTTTCTTTCACCTGAAATGCAACAGGCGATGATGATCACCCCATTTGCACCTGGGCCGAGTGGAGAAAATGCATGTTACGTGTCTTTCCCATGGAACACAACGTCAAGCCTAGCTTTGCCAGAATTTGAACCTGGGACCTCATGATCCCGGGTCTGGCAGCCTAATGGCTCGGCCACCGACACCACCTCTACATGTGGTGGATGGAGTAAATTCCAATGAAAGAAACAAATCTCCTCTTTCTGTTGCCCTTCAGCATTCAGCCTTACTTATTCGTTTGTAGAATATGCGTAGAGGAATCCCCATGAAACTACATGTTCAGAGGAACCCGGTAAGAAGTCAGCCACCCAACCAAAAGATCATGGGTTCGTACCTCAACAGGTTGGAACATTTTTTTCCTTTTTTTTTTTTGGGTGGAACCCACCAGGTAGGTGGATGGACACTTAGTCCCATCAGAGACAGACAATAAAAAGGAGGTTCTGTGTGCAGATCACAACACTCTATGCACATTAAAGTTCCTGTGGCTGTTTACAGTGTAGTTTGCACCAAACATCCCAAGATCACCTTAGCAGTGGACGTGGGCAAAATCAAACCAAGCGAGAGAAACTACGTATTCATCCAGCTGATGCACGTCACCAACACCCATATAGTACTTTTTATTTTGTTATTGAATAATTATGATGATGATAAATAATAATACAAATTATAATTATCATTATAATAATAATAATAATAATAACAACAATATGCAAAATTTGAGGTTTACTTTGAATGAATTTCTTACTGTTTTGTATTCCCTGCAGAAAATTGCAACTATGCCATTGAATTAGGAGACAATTGAACTTCTCATTAGTTGGCATTGGAGGAGAAGACATCCACAATGGTGTACACACTTTGACCCTAGGTACGCTTACCATCAACCTCAAAGACTTTTGTTTATTTGTAGATGTGCCAACAAAAAAACATTTTTCTTGTAATTTACTGAGATTGTCTCAACTCTTGTGTCATCTTTGCTTGTGACTTTTTGACAATTTTAGATTCAGATATCTTATTCAGCCCGGCAGTGGACAGGTAGGCACCTGTACGCGGAGTAGATGATCCCACCCTCCACAAGTCTCCTGCTGCCTTGCAGGCAGGCCTTGGCTGATTAAAGGCTATGGGAGTTAACCCTGAAAGAAAACAACCTGCTGCCTTGCATGCCGGTCTTGACTGACCAAAGGCTAAGGGAGTTAACCCTGACAGAAAATAACAACCTGCTGCCTTGCATGCTGGTCTTGAATGACTTAAGGCTAAGGGAGAACCCTGACAGAAAATAACAAGGCCTGGTAGGGGGCCTCAAGATGGCAGCCCCACCATCTGCCTAGGGTACAGTGGGCTAATCCCCTGCTTATCCAAAACAAGCTGATTCAGAGAAATAAAGTAATATAACCGGCTTGATCTTTCGAAGACCAAGTTGGAAAAGAATACGGACTGTGATTTTTGGAACATGGAATGTTAGGGCAACAAATGGAAAAGGGTTAGAATTAGTTGAAGAAATAGACAAATTCAAAGTAGATATTTTGGGCATTACAGACACAAATAAAAAAGGACAAGGAATAGAGAATGTAGGACCGAATCATATTTTAATCTTCTCATGAGTAGATGTCAAAGATAGGGCTAGAGCAGGAGTAAGCCCCGTAGTGCATAAAAGATATGAAAGGCTACTAGAGCAAACTTTAATAGAAGCCATTAAAAGTTTTTACAGTAAACCAACATGTGCAGTGAGAGTAGCTGGAAACACATCTGCAGAATTTGATGTATATATATGAGTAAGAAAGGGTTGTGTAGTCCTCTTTTGTTTATCACATTTATGGATTCAGTGGTAAAGGTATCCTCAAAAATGAAGAAAGTGAATGTAGGTATGTGGAAGCTCAGACCAGTAAATGTATCAATGCTTTCATTTGCCGATGATTTGGTTCTGTTTGAAAATCAGAAACTGACCTTCAGTCGAATAACAACATTATGAACAATGAATTAAATAAAACAGGAATGAGAGTAAATGCAAAGAAAACCAAAACAATGCTAGTAAATAGGGAAGCTAAACACAAAATCTTAAATTGGGCAGGGAGAATTTAGACCAAGTTCAAAGCTACAATTACCTAGGAGTAATGATTAACTCGGAGGGAAAACTAAGAGAAGAAATCAGCCAGAGAATCAAAAAGGCAAGTGAAAGGCATTTGTAGGTAAACAAGAATTGTCAACAAAAACCAAAATGGCAGTATACAATACAGTTTATTGTCCTACTCTCCTGTATGGCAGTGAAACCTGGACCTTAGACAGTAGAGAATACAGTAGAGTACAGGCGGCTGAAATGAAATATCTAAGAAGAGTAGTAGGGAAAATTAAAAGAGACAAAATCAGAAACACAACAATAAGAGATCAAACCAAAGCAGATAGCATAAAAACTAAGATAGAAACAAATCAATTGAGATGGTTTGGGCATATAAACAGAAGGAATGACAACAAAATAGCTAAATCATTATACAGTGCTAAAGCCCAAGGTAAAAGACCAAAGGGCAGACCTCGGAGAAAGAGGGAAGAAGATATAAAAGAGGCATTGTAGCATAGAAGTTTAACATTTTTGGAAGGAAGCAGAAAATACCAGGACGGCATCCTGGAGAAAGCTCATCTCGGGTATCTGAACCCATACACCGAAAAGTAGAATGGGAACTGATAAAAAAGAAAGAAAGAAAGATATCTTATTCAGGTTTCGAGATTCACAGATCTGTGGCTAATAGTGAATTTGCTTTCGTCTTGTTTTGTTAATTTATCCTTTTTCTCAACTGGCTATTATGTCTTGCATTAGTAATAATGTGTATGTTGTTTATGTGAACTCATGTTTGAGTACCATCATATATGTATATAAGATTTTTATGGAGTGTAATTTATTTACTGTGAATGTAGAGTCTGTTACATATTTATTGAAGAACGTATAGTAAGACGGAAAATGAAACTTTTGGCAGATCTTTGTAGAACATGAGACTTGCTTTTGTTTAGTTTTTTGCTCAACTTTTGATCCAAAATGAGCATTAACTTGTACAATTTACTCTCATTTGTAGAAAAACGTAAAATACGTAATGTCATTTTTGTAAAACATGTTTCTGTGATAGTCTTATATAGAAGTAGCAGTCTAAAAACTTGCCTACCAACAGCACAGCCAGCCTACCAGCACGCTATCACGGAAAACAGACTTTTTGTCTGTATATAAATTGACCCCTTAACAACACGTCTGGACTGGCTAACAACATGGTCTTTAACACACCCAAGCAAACAATGGTCATCGTCTCGCATAGGCCGTTAACATTAAAACTTACCCTACCTGCCAGACATTATTTCATCGGGATATACTATGTTTTGTGTAGGCAAAACGAACACTAGTCTAAATTCATCATTGCTTAACGTTCATTACGAAAACAGTTGAGGTTAATCATTGTCAGTGAAATCAAAGATGTGTGTCCCGCCAATATGGTGTTGGTGAATGAGGAAACTTTCACTGATTTGTTGTGTGCTTGTCAGGTAGAAATGAATGTCCATTGGCTACATAAAGTTTTGTCTGCCTACCAGTATTTTTTTTTCAATCGCTCAAAGGGCATGTTCTTACACTGCTACTACTGTGTATATAATATACTGGGAAGCCAAGTATTTCCATAATGTTGATGTTTTCATTTTGCACTGTGTCAGACATTTTTGAGATGGCATCAAATTTCGACTTTATTTCTTTTTTCAGCCCTCGTATGGCAGATGATGAAGGCGTACACCATTTCAGTCTTAAACGTCTTATCAAGAGCAGACAAACCAATAACTGAAAATGCTATCCAAGAATGGGCCACTCAAAAGGTATGTAACATTTGTCACATCCGCCTAGTTTTTTGGGGGGGGGGGGGGGGGGGGGGGCATTTTTCAAAAAGCATGCAAAGTTTGAAGTGCACACCTTACTGTAAAACCTCATTATTTTTTTCATAGTTTCTTGATGTACATATTCTATACAGGATGTTGTTTTACCTCATTTGGAGATTGATTTAGAGGGTGGGAGAAGTTCTATTGTGGGAGTTGTGTTAAGATATGGGCATGCTTTAAGATTCCATAGCTAGTTTTTACAGCTATTGGGGCATAGTTTGGAAAGTTCTTTGGTAAACCTTGGGATCACCACAGGTGGTACTTTTGGGTCAAACTTTACTAACCAATCAACCAGTTGCCTTCTAACGTCCAATGTCAATAAGTAAAAAAATCAAAGTAAGGAAGGTCATACAACACCGGGAATTTTTATCCTGATTTAGTCACCAACTCAAACCTTTATTTACAAGATCATGAAAAGACCTCCACAAATGATTATTTCCATCTTAAATATGTGTTTCGTGCAGTGGTATCCTTTTCTGAGGTCACCTTAACCTCCTGGGAAGTTAAGAGCATAGTTGAGGTGCTTAATACCAGACAATAAGCTCATCCGCTTGAGGAAACCACTATAATAAAGATCCTTCAAAGCATCCACGGCCCGTAGAGTTGGAGCGTATCCTGGTTTCTATAGCATGCAGTAGAGCATGTGAGATTGTACATCAACTTTTGGAGAGCGTGCCATTGTGTCACGGGTTTTTCCTTCCCAGCTGGCACTTGTGCCCATTTGCACTTGGGTTGAATGGGAAAATTCACGTTAAATGTGCCTTTCCAAAGAAAGACAACGTCGGACTTAGCACTACCAGGATTCAAACCTAGGACCTCATGATCCAAAGTCCAGAAGCGTAACCACTAGGCCATCAAGGCGAAGCGACAATTATGTACCTTTATTATCATTGTTGTTATTATATAAAATGAAAAGAAAATATAAAAAGGGGAAAATGTGATTTTATATTATACATGTACCTTATAAAATAGATGCTCACAAAAGATTTCCAATTCTGTTCTTTATTTTCATTAGCTTTGGAGCCTAATTTTCATACGTTGTGTCTATAGGTATTATCATTTTTATACTTGAAACCTTTGATCCCCAATTTCAATGTAAAGCCAGTAAAATTAGAGTGTTAGAATTTATGTTTTTTAAACATTAGTACTTTGCTTTTCACTAGGTAGAGTCTACACATTAATTGACAGTAATTAATTCTGGTGGGTTTTTTTTTGTTTGTTTATACAGTTGGCAGGAAGTGCTCGTTTTGGCGGTTTTAAAGATCCTAGCTTATCAACCAGTGTTTGTTTGCTGAAGCTTATTGAAAAAATCAAGCCATCTTCAATCGATTGGAATGTAGTTCAAATGGATCCAAGCACACCAGAGGTAAGAACATTACAATGTTTTCTATTTTCTTCTAAATTTGTTGTTGGGGGGGGGGGGGGGGGTCACAGTCTGTTTGTTGGTTTGGGTTTTTTTTTCTGGGGACAAGATAGTCTACAGGTAAGGTGTCAACCTCTCAACCAAAAGGTCATGAGTTAATGCCCCGGCAGAATAGATATGTTAAATATCCTTGGCTGTTTACAGAGCAGCTTGACTAAAATAGTAAAGTCCTACCAAAACCTTGAGATCACCTTAGTTATGGATGTGGGTAAAATCAAATTATATCATTTTTTTTTTTTAATTATATTTTTTTTTATTTCTTTTGTTTTGGAGGCGGTTATATTTTTCTTTCTTTTTATTTCTTGCTGTTTGTTTAGTTAATCCATGTGTGGGTGCACATGCGATAATTTTGGTAATGTCGACGAAATGGTTTTGGTTTTGTTCAAGAAGTTTTGTGGTATTAGGGGATTTTTTTTAATGATGGAGAGAGGTGTTGATTTTCTGTTTTTGTTTTGATTGGATTCGGCCGTGTTGACTTGAAATGAAGATATAGATCTGCAATTTTGAAAATAAATGTGATATGAATGGCATATAACACTAAATTATAAGATGCTCAAAACTTCCTAAAATTTCTTCGCTTTTTAAGTTAAAGTTTACATTTTGGTTTTGCAGCAATATGCGCTTGATGAAGTTACTGTGTGTATAAATCTAAAACAAACAATATTTTTATAAAATATGCATCCCAAACCCACCAGTTGACTTCTTTAAGAAGTATTTTTCTTTTATTGAAGCAAATTACAATGGTCTGAACGTCTTTAATTGCACCTTTCTTTTCTTTTCTTTCTATACTGAACTTACATTTCCTTTGCCCTTTCATCCTACCTCCTCTTACATTTGTAACTTTTCATCTTTTTCAACCCATAGGAAAAATTGGCAAATGCTCGCTACACTATCGGTACATCCCGCAAGATTGGTGCCAATGTGTACGCTCTACCCGAGGACATTGTGGAAGTGAAACCGAAAATGATCATGACTATTTTTGCTTGTTTGATGGGCAGAGATCTTAGTAATAAATAAGTAATGAGCCATTGATGTAGCGTACGAAAAAATGGAATCAGGATGAGCTGACTTCTCATCATATTATTTGTTTGGGCCTATGTTCTGTTTTTTTGTTTGTTTTTTTTTCCTTCTTTTATATCTGTCATCATCTTTTGAACAAATAGATAATAATTATGTATGATGAAACAGGTGATTGTCAAGTGTTTTATATGAGCTAAAGTTCTTTTTATTTTTCTTAATTCTTAATATATATATATATATATATATATATATATATATATATATATATATATATATATATATATATATATATATATATATATATATATATATATATATATATATATATATTAAATTATTAAATTACATTCTGCCAGGCTAATTCTTAAACTTATATTTACATTCATTGCCACTCCCTGTGGTGCTTTCACTGCACATGTGAAATTGGTTATCAGATTGAACTGTTGGTGTTGAAATGTCACTACTAAAAGAAGGTTATCATTATATAGCCATGTAGTCACACTCTAGTTTTATGTTAATTGTGTTTGGTGGGCTCTTGTCTTGTTTGTCTTATACCAGATAGTTGGAGTTGAAGAAATTATCAAGTTGAAAAGTTTTACACTATTGTGCAAGGTTAGAGAGAAAGAGCTGATAGGTGTTTGGTTTCTTTAGCCCTGTTTTTCAGCCTGATCTTTTTGCTTGTCTGCAGTTTTTGTGTCATACTGATCACTAACTGTCTGTTGCCATTTTGATCCTTTCATTTCATCGACTCTGTTTTGATAGTTGTCTAAACTTGTGACAATCTTTACATCGCCTCCCTGTCTCTGTATGTCAGCCGTTCTCTCTTTTTCTCCCTCCCTCCTTCTCTTTCTCTTTCTCTCTCTCTCTCTCTCTCTCTCTCTCTCTCTCTCTCTCTCTCTCTCTCTCTCTCTCTCTCTCTCTCTCTCTCTCTCTCTCTCTTTCTCTCTCTCTCTTTCTCTCTCTCTCTCTCTCCAACAACACCACCCTTTTCTCTTTTACTGCATTGTTTTGTTTCTTTGGGTTGGGTTGGGTTTTTTTGTGCCCTGTGAATTTTGATGTAAGTTGACTAAGATTTTGATCAAATGAGCATTCTTGGTGTATATATTTGAGTTGGCATAAAAAAAAAGATATATTCTTTACTATAGCGACATACAGAGCTTATACACGCATATATATACACTGACGTGCATTGTCAAAGGTTATATTTGCAAATGCAGGTCGTAAAACTATTTCATTTTAAGATGCATACCAAGCCTTTGAAACAAAGTGTTTTGTTTTTTATTTAAAATTCAGTATAAATGTTTACTTTTGATATTGATACCTTTCTTAATACAATCATTCCAATGTATATTTTATGTTCCAAATGTGAAATCATTGCATGTTATATTTTCCATATGATTTTACTTTCCTCTATGTTATCAGTCATTCTTGTAGGGTCTTAAGGATAGCATCAACAAACTAAAAAGAAGAAAAGTGAATTCCTTTATGTCTTGTCACGTCACAAATGTTCTAGTTTGAGCAGGCGTTTGTGTACATCATTGAAAAATCAGTACGTCAAATTTGTGGATAAAATTGAAATACCATTACAAGAACAAGATGGAATATTTTTTTAAAAGACAATTAACTCCTCTGACCTAATTGATATGAAAAGTGAAACCTTTTTTTTCCTCCGACATTTTTATACATGTAACATTGTTATCCTGTTTTTCAAAGTTCTTGTTATATACTAAAAAAATTCCAACTGATAATGGGACCAATTGTACACTAGCCATAATTATAATGTATGTCACGTCCTTTTGTCGCATACAGCAACAATTTTTAAGATGCATTACCCGTTGTATGTTTTTATAGGGCTTTTTTTTTTTTTTTTTTTTTACTTATGAATTTGATTGGCCAAATATGCAATGGCTGGTATGGATTAGAAATAAAGTCTGTAATTCTTTCCCCCGACTCCTATCTTTGCCTTTTATTTATAATAGTATAGACTTCTTCAGTCTGACACTTTTATATGTTTATTATACGATGTATGACCTTTCATTTTTTCATTTCAGAATCACGGCAATAGCTCCTAAAGCCCTAATCCTTTTCGGTTATTAGCTGTCAAAGAAAGATATATGAAAAAGATTTAAATTGTGTATTCCATCAGTATATGTGTCATTTTAGCTTGAATGATATAAAATGAAAGAAAAATGTTAAATTTTTGTTGGAGCTTTAAACTTCTTTTTTTTGGGGAGGGGGAGAGGGGTTAGGTTTTTTTTTATTACTTAATAGGAGAAGAGATTTTCCTCAGTGTTTTTGTCAGTTTGATCAGGATTTCAAGAAACATTTTATCCTTGTGTGTCCTATCTGTGCAAGGTCACAAATGTCAATATCAACCTAAAGTATTATTTATCAAATTTATCTGCACTGGTGGACTGTTTTGAATGTTTGAATGCCCCAAGTGATTATTTAATAGCAAAGAGTAGTATGAAATTAGGTCATATATCATTTCATTCTTCAACAAAAACCATTGAGTTTGAACAAGATGAGGTATTTGTTTTGTGCTGTCATGCCATGTATATCTGGAAACAGCCATGTTTTATTGTTCCTTCTTTAGACAATGAAATATTCCGTGCCTTTTGTACTTCTGTGAAGCCATTTATTTTACCTTTTGGTTTAACTTAATTTGATTTAGTGAATACACTTCTTTTTTTCATCGACTTGTCGGGTGAAGACTATAATGTTTTATAAATTTATGATATAAAATATGTGAAGTTACTGGGTTTTTTTTAATGTTATCAAAGCGGATCAGAGAGAGGAAAGTACAATGAAATAAGATATAATGTAGTACTGCGAATATTCAAAAGCTTTATGAATTTGACAAATGTTTTAACCTTTTTTTGGAACCAATAAACATTCTGATGTAGACATTTAGCAATTCGGCTTTGTTCACTCATTGAGTGTTTCTTTCCTGTTTCGATTTGGTGCCACAAATTTAAATTTGAAATTCCCTTGACTGTTGTTTTGTTTTTTTCATTCATCTCAACCTCATATAAATCTACCATCCAACTTGGATTTCATAATTTGCTGTTACCTGTTTTAAACAGATTGGGTTTTTTTTAATGTATATATTTTATTGTCTTACTTCAAAAAGCTAGGATTCTTTTTATCATGTATAACTCATGTTACCTTGAATTGTGATGCCAAGTTTGAGTGTTTGACTGCTTTTACAAGGGGATACCTGTGATTTTATCTTCTTTCTTATTCACATCCTTATCATACCTAGAAGAAAAGGGGGATATTTTTACTTTGTAAGGTCTTCGTGTAACATTATTGATCCCAATAAAGCTCTAGGATTTTTGACGGCGACTGCTTTTCATTTCATCATAGTCCTTACTGTCCTGTTTTTCGTCTGCTGGAACATAAGATAAATGTCATGGATACCATTACACTTTATTTTAAAGTGCATAAATATTTTGGTTATCACCTCTTTCTTTCAGGTATTGTTAAATCTACCAATATACAATGTCCACGTGGGTGCATTCCATATGAAAAGTGACAGGACCAAATACAGAGGATAGATACTTCTGGCCCCGAAGGATCAGAGTCTTATCCTCTCTATACTATAAAGACCCACAGAGAAGATTTGCCTTATGGAGAGATGTATCACTCCTTTCTCTATCTATCATGAAATGAGTGTGTTTTAGAAGGCATGGTTTTACAGACATGAGTAAACATATCTGTGCAACAGATAGGAACATTCTTCAGACTTGAATAATAATAAAAAAAATGAAGTCATCATCAAATTCAAGGATGATCCATGGTTCTGTAACATGTTGATGCCTTGAATAGGAGCTCTAGCACACGCATTGTGAACTCCCCTTACGGTGAATTTACGACTTATTATCATATCAACTAAATAACACTCTCTGTGCATTTTTTTAAAGATTACGATACTGACATTGAAGCGTTTGCGGTGGCATTTAGCAAGGAATATTCCATATGAAATATGACAGTGACAGCTTTTAATTTATTTCCTCTATGGTGTTATCATATACTGTCAGTAGAATTGACAAATTTAGACATTTTTCACTGCACTTGAATTGTCGAGTTACTGTATTTCCTGTCTGTTTGTCTTCTTGCTGTCTTCACCTACTTTCCTTCTAAAATCTATCTAAGTCTAAGTACAACAGTGCTTCAGTTTATTATTATTTCATGTTGACCATGGTGTTTTTTTACACTCATCTGTATCATTGTGGCTGGTATCTTAGCTGTGTCATGTATTTTGTCTTTTTTTTTTTGGTCGGTTGGGTTTGTTTTTTTAATTTGTTTTGGGTTATTTTAGTTTCACTGGAAAGTCATTCCCTTGGTGGTTTTTAATTGCCTCTCTTCTTGATTATATTATACATATGGGCAACGGTGAAATGTTTTTCTTTCGTCTTTTTGTTTTTCCAAGAATTAGAGCTATCTGTGGTCAAAACAATTTAACAGATCTATTTGTGCTGTCAACTTTTTAAATATTTATGGACACCTTGAAAGTATGGAAAGCAGTACTTTCTTAATATTAAGGTTGTACAAAAGTGAGAGCAAACGATTAATAAAAACCTTTGATTGATAAGAAAGACTGCTTGGTAGTATAAACTCAAATGAGATTTGGGGGGGGGGGGGGGGGGGTGAAGATGGAAGAAAAATTTGTCCTGGTCTTATTATTATGATGCAGATGGGTACAAATTTATCTGTACTCTGTTGTTGTTTTTCTTCATTTGCAAAGAGAGGCTTAGCAATAGCCTATCCATCATCCACGATTTAGGAGCAGCAAGCAAAGTTTGACCTTGTCATCTACTATTTTTACCTACTTTTTTGTTTTCATTTGATTTATATAATGGGAAATAGTTAATTTTAAAGACTGATTGTGAATTTGTTAAATTCTTTGAAAATCTTTCCATATCATTTCCATTCTGTCACTTATCTCATGCTATGCCAATAAATACTGGATAATTATTAGACTCTGTAATTTTGCTTATGTTTGCAATTGGCTGGTGTCTTTGGTGGAATTGAAAGAGAACTGTATTTACAACAGTGTTTTTCACTATGCTGTAAAGTTAGGTTTCCAAACATTACCAACAGTAATAGATTAAATAGGGGACACCAAACAAAAGAACAAAGTCAAAAGTTTTTAAAAAATAGTGCGTCACTGAGAAATAATTCAACTAATGGAGCACAAGAACAAACCCAAGGAAGGTGGAAGATGAAAATTACGGGTGACTAATTAAATTGGCTCTTCTGCACTTGTAAATGTAAGACGAAAGCTCGGAGCAAACTCGACCCTGAAGCCGACCTGCGATGTGTAATCATGTTCTCAACAAAACAGCTCCATCCTTCCCATTGATGAGGGGAAATTGAATCAAAAATAAAATGTGTCCTTTTTAATATGTGTGTATGGATTCATAGATGTGGAGAAGAAAAAAAGGGGAGGGGGTCACGAGTTCTGATGGATAGTGTCAAGGGGGCATGGCCTAAAAAATTAAAGAACCCCTGGTCTAGGTACATGCAGATAGATTTTGATGAATGGACGGATGGATACGTGTAGATATTATACACTTGTACTGTTCAAAAAAAAGAAACAGCAAAATGATTTTATTATCCATGAAAATACTGCTAAAATATATTCTTTACATTTTAATTTATATTGATTTAAATATATTTTATTTTTATATAATATTTTATATGAAGGGGTCATTTCAATAGTGTGCCTAATTCACAATTACGTCATTTGGAGAAAAAATGCCTAAAACAATAGATTTTGGCACAGACGGCTTTGGGAATTCTAAGTTTTAAATGATTAAAAATGTGATGTGTTTTCATCATAGGACATTAATACTCATTTAGTTTAGTTAGTTAATATCATGAAGAAAGAAGAAAACAGATTTTTGCTTGCAATAAAAGCATGTTGAAGCCACATGTGCTTACAATTTACACCTAGTCCCATCAGAGATGGATGTTAAAAAGGAGTTCCCGTGTGCAGATCATAACACGTTGAGGATTCAATGGCTGTTTACAGGGCAGTCCAGGCAAACTAAAAACATCCTACCAAACCAATGCCTCCGAGATCACCTTTATTGTGGATCAAACCAAATTTTCAAAAATCGTCTTCCGAGGACACTCCATGGCGATGACACGGTGATTCCTGGAGTGTACGTGTAACGTGCTGGCTTAAATTGGGAAAACAGACAAGGATAAGATTCATTGGTCGATCGAATGTAGATTTGGTCTGGCATCGAATTTTAGTTGTAGGGAGAAAACGAGCAAGAGTTCTTTCATTGGTCGAATGTAGATTTGGTCTGGCATCTAATTTTAGTCTTAGTGGAAACACACCGGTACAACAATACAACAATATTGATCGTCTACATACCCACTGCATTCTTTGGCCGCCATCAAGTTCAAAAATAAAACTTTCCGACAGACTTAAAACTTTAAAGGAGCAAAAGACAAAAAATTTCAGTCTCAATTGAGGTTAAAATATGACGTGTTTGGCTGTTGTGGGCTAGATGTGAATTACCAACCGACTAATAACAGCTATCCAAGACATTTCAATCACAACGGGTACAAAAGCGTTTTATCTCACTGGATATACTCAAATTATTTAACATGCACATAGCGTTGTGATCTGCACACAGGACCTTTTTCATCATTCATCTCTAATACTAATAGGACTACATGTCGATCTACCAACCAGGACCAGGCGATGGGTATTATTTTAATCGAAAGAAAAAACGAGAATTTTGTCAACCTGTCGGGCAGGAACACACGACTTTTCATTGAGAGACCAACACCTTACCTCTAGACCATCGAATCCTCAGTTGAGGTATAATAGAACGAATGAACACATCCATTTAGCTACAATAGAACAACTGAACGTATCAAGTTAGCTACAATAGAACGACTGAACGTATCCAGTTAGCTACAATAGAACGACTGAACGCATCAAGTTAGCTACAATAGAACGACTGAACGTATCCAGTTAGCTACAATAGAACGAATGAACGCATCAAGTTAGCTACAATAGAACGACTGAACGCATCAAGTTAGCTACAATAGAACGATCAAGTTGAACGCATCAAGTTAGCTACAATAGAACGAATGAACGCATCAAGTTAGCTACAATAGAACGAATGAACGCATCAAGTTAGCTACAATAGAACGACTGAACGCATCAAGTTAGCTACAATAGAACGAATGAACGCATCAAGTTAGCTCAATAGAAGTTGAACTATCAAGTTAGCTACAATAGAACTTAATGAACGATCAAGTTAACTACAATAGAACGAATGAACGCATCAAGTTAACTACAATAGAACGAATGAAAGCTACAATAAAACAATGAAAGCATCCAGTTGGCTACAATATAACGAATGAACGATCCAGTTATCTACAATAGAATGAATGAACGCAACAAGTTAGCTACAATAGAATGAATGAGCACATCCATTTCGCTACAATAGAACGATTGAACGCATCCAGTTCGCTACAATAGAACGAATGAACACATCCGGTTAGCTACAATAGAACAAATGAACACATCCAATTAGCTACAATAAAACGAATGAACGCATCTATTTAGCTACAATAGAACAAATAAACGCATCCAGTTAGCTACAATAGAACGAATGAACATATCAAGTTGGCTACAACAGAATGAATGAAAGCATCCAGTTAGCTACAATAGAACGAATGAACATATCAAGTTGGCTACAATAGAATGAATGAGCGCATCCAGTTAGCTACAATAGAACGAATGAACGATCCAGTTAGCTACATTAGAACGAATGAACGCATCCAGTTAGCTACAATAGAACGAATGAAAGCATCCAGTTAGCTACAATATAAAAATGAACGCATCCAGTTAGCTACAATATAACGAATGAAAGCATCCAGTTAGCTACAATATAATGAAT
Organism: Doris montereyensis; assembly: GCA_037039925.1. Taxonomy (NCBI): domain Eukaryota; kingdom Metazoa; phylum Mollusca; class Gastropoda; order Nudibranchia; family Dorididae; genus Doris; species Doris montereyensis. The sequence continues at coordinate 292,889 of JAXRKP010000115.1, forward strand.
GAACGCATCCAATTAGCTACAATATAACGAATGAACACATCCATTTAGCTACAATAAAACGAATGAACGCATCCAGTTAGCTACAATAGAACGAATGAAAACATTCATTTAGCTACAATATAATGAATGAACGCATCCAGTTAGCTACAATAGAACGAATGAACGCATCCAGTTAGCTACAATAGAACGAATGAACGATCCAGTTAGCTACAATAGAATGAATAAACGCATCCAGTTAGTTACAATAGAATGAATGAACGCATCCAGTTCCCTTGGTTATATGAAGACCTGGTCTGGCATCCATTCATCCAATTTACTTACCTGGACACCTGCGGTATTATTAGAGTCGTACCGGTACAACAAAACATGTGAAAATTCCGTGTAGACACTGCGTTCTTTGGCTGCCGTCAAATTAAAAACAACCCCCCCCCCTCCAATAACCTTAAAGTTTTTCCAGGTAACAAGACAAAATTCCGTTTTAATTGAGATTAAAACATGTTATAGAAACGATGTGGGCTTAATAAACAAGAAACAGTAACCAATCAACTGTGAAATACCTAACCAACAAGGCTCTCTGTCTCTCTGTCCCCCCCCCTCTCTCTCTCTCTCTCTCTCTCTCTCTCTCTCTCTCTCTCTCTCTCTCTCTCTCTCTCTCTCTCTCTCTCTCTCTCTCTCTCTCTCTCTCTCTCTCTCTCTCTCTCTCTCTCTCTCTCTCTCTCTCTCTCTGTATATATATATATATATATATATATATATTTGTATATATATATATATATATATATATATATATATATATATATATATATATATATATATATATATATATATATTATAATACATATATCGTTCTTGTATTTGTTCTCTGTTTCTCCTTTTCTCCTTGAGGATGCGTTTTTGGCGACACTGGTAGTGCCACAATGATAAGTATATCAGAAATTGACTAGATTCACAATTACATAAGTCATTTAAATCAACAAATGATTCAGTCACAATTGCATAAGTTTTTGCCCAAGTCATTCTTTCTCATTCCACAGTTGCCTACGTCAGATATAACACAAAGCATCAATGATAATCACAAATCCAGTTCACCATGTCGCCTTTACAAGACTGCAACTGTAAGATGTTTGCCATATAAATATTAAATGTATTGCAAGTAGACTTAATGGAAAAATGTTTTTGTCGATGTTCTCTGAATCACTAAAAGTGACTTGGGCGGTTGTGGAATGACCGAGACGATACGTAGATTGACACCAGGCACATGCAACCCTCGAACAACAGGGAAATAAGCAAATGGGTCTAGTCAACTGGCACAATGCAAAACTACAAATCATTTTGTTCCAAACACTCTCACGTCTATATCATAGTGTAGGCGTATGGTGTTTATCTTTCTTTCTCGTTACACAAACAATAAACAACATCAACAGAACAAAGAGTTAACAAGAAAAGTGTACATATTGTAATTGTAAAACAAATAAAGTTTTCTTTAGTGTTCTATCTTTAATTTTGTACTCACTTTTAAGTATAATGTTGATTTTAGACTCACCTATATAAATGTCTGTTTGTGGGCTTCCTGCGACCTGTTTTTTAATTATTATTTTTTTATTTCCTTCACAAGAAGACTACAGATAACACTTCGCTCCTTATTAACTATTGTGTGATTTAATAGTTGTTCCCCTTTGAATTATGATTGCTATGATTTATCGGTCGACAAAAACATTGGTGGCACTTATTAAATTTTAGTTTTAGTTTTAGTTAGATACTCAGCGAAATATCTCCAGAGTTTCCTTAAGGGAAACTCTACTCTCAAACCGTTTTTGTTTCATTTACAAATCTATAGGTGTCTTTCATGTGTTATACAAGTCAAATAGGTATCGGTGTGTCATATTTGACTGCTTTTTTTTTAGATTGCATGTGAATTTTTTGTGTGGTCGGCATAACTCGCGATTTCTCAACCCCCCCCCCCCCCTTTAAGAAAAACTGTTGGTTGTAAGTGGATTTTACAAAGTAATCATATTTATTGTGGATTCAAGATGTATATCAATACCAACAAGAAAATGTTCAAATGTGTACATTAGGAAGAACAGTGAGGCAGGAAAATGATAACGACGGTCACTAAAGTTATAAATAACGAAAAAAATAATGACCTTGAATCGTTCAGATCGTGTGTCATTTACACTTACAAGTTACACTAGTTTTACCCTAGCACACGAAGATAACACACTATGACCAGAAGGAGATTTTAACCTCTCCGACATTGACTGGACAAATAAACGAACAACTGAGTGTCAATATCCTTATACCATAAACAACATATTTCTCGGGAAAATGCACGACCTTTGTTTTGCACAAATAAATGTAACATCAACGAGAGGAGACAAAGTCACTGATCCATTTTGTTTACCAACAGACACAATCTAGTCACAAAAACAGCAACCATTCCTGGACTAAGTCATCATGACATTGTCATCACCGACGGTCAATTCAGGGCTTGCAAAATCAAACAAATTCTTCACGTGTATAGCATATATAGGCCCATATATGGAAGGAAAAAAACAAACAACAGTGCCATAAATAAGAAACAAGATTGATATTTAGGCTATAGCTCCAAATTATTGCATGATTATAACCAAAGAGTCGGAAACGCATGGTTTGCCATCAGCAAGCATTTAAATATCACGAGGAAGAAACATGTTCCATCAAAGTAATTTTCCGAAAAAAAATTCGACCAGCCTTGAATCAGCATTGACCTCAAAAGATTCTAGATCTAGAAGAAAATAAAATAAAAACACCCTTCCTGCTGTCTGGCGACATATATTGAACCTAGACGCGAAAATAGAATAGCGTTTTAAAACCACGTCAAAGATTTGTTCCCCGAAGACTCGACCACCCGACCAAAAGCCTTTGGAAATAAAATTCGTAAAGTGTAAAACATGCGATGAAGTAGGAGTTTCCTATCTGACCAATGGATTGGTTGTCTACATTACCAGCAGACAAGCCAATAGTCTACTAACGACCCAATCTATTCAGTCTTCACCGCTGAGGACACTACTAAACTTTGTATGCAGGATAATAGCCACAACTAAACAATGTCTGACAGGACTATAATAACCACGACAGGCTTGCAAACGCTCCCCGAGAACAACAATCTCAGAAAAGCAGTTGGTCCAGATGGAATCTCCTCCGTCTTACTTATACTGCTGACCACAGCAAACAGGTGGTACCAGCCATGGGGAAACTATCCCATTTCTTCCTTGACGCTGGCGATGTATCAAGGATCTGGTAAAGTGAAGCTCCTTCACGGCCATTACGACCCATAGAGCCGAAACTTATCCCGATTTCTATAGCGTGAAGGGAAATATGTGATAATCATAATCACCTCCTGGACAGGACGCTAATCTGACGCAGATTTTTACTCCTAAACTAATGCCTGTACCCAATTGACCTGGGTCAAGTGGGGGAAATGTGTGGCAGATGTCTTTTCCAAGGAATACAACATGGGATCCAGCTTTGCTAGGATTCGAACCCGGGACTGATGATCAGGAAACATGCAAATGTCCAATTATTCTTTTAAAAAAATAAAACACAAGTACAGCTGCAAATTGCAGACCAATATCTCTTACCTGTATAAGCTGCAGATTATTCAAACACATCGAGCGATATGCGATAACTGAACACATAGAAAGAAAACATTTTATCACAGATGCTTAACATAACATAACAACAAGGTGGTTTATATAGCATCCTATCACCGAAACCTCAAAGAGCGTTACATAATAATAATAATAATAATAATAATAATAATAATAATAATAATAATAATGAATAATGATGATGATGATGATGATGATGATGACGATGATGATGATGATGATAATAATAATAATAACAACAATATCAATAATGATATATAATATGTATATTGAGAACAAAGTTGATCTCAGGACTGGCCAGAACATCAGATGACACATATCCAGTGCATGTATCAGATCTTTTATCTCTGATGACAACTTCATGACTTATGTCTGGTGATACATAAATGATTCAATCCATTGCAGATTTTTGTTGTTATTTTTCTCTTTTTCTTTCTTTTCTTCTTCTTCTTTTTCTCCTTCTTTTTCTTCTTATCATCATCATCATCGTCATCATTATTATTATTATTATTATTATTATTATTATTATTAGTTATTAGTAGGCCTTAGTAGTAGTAGTAGTAGTAGTAGTAGTAGTAGTAGTAGTAGTAGTAGTAGTAGTAGTAGTAGTAGTAGTAGTAGTAGTATAGTATTATTAGTTATTATTATTATTATATTATTATTATTATTATTATTATTATTATTATTATATTATTATTATTATTATTATTATTATTATTATTATTATTATATTATTATTATTATTATTATTATTATTATTATCATTATTATTATTATTATTATTATTATTACTTTCTAAGAAACGCGTGCGTATTGAAATCAACGTTTGGATTTATATTTTCTTTTAATGAAATCACTTTTTCCAAAAACGAATGGGCTTAAATGTAGTTGCCTCTGAGACAAAGAAGTGGAAAAAAGGTAGATCTATATCTAAATGTCTATATCTATGAATACAAATGATAAAAACTAATTATCCATGTGCCCTTAACAATCCTGCAGCACTTTGATTCTGTTATGAGATTCAACTTTTTCTTCAGTGGGACATCCGCAGACAGAAGTAGTGTTCTCATTTTTCCAGGAGGGGTGCTATTTTCTTAAACTGACTGTTACATTTATCTCTAATTTTGAGTTAAACGATTTTAGTAGACTATTAAATAGCATATGGGAAGCAAAAGAAAAGACCAGAATGATGTTCGTTTGTCCTCGATCATTTGTGAACAGAGGGGGCGGGGAATGGAAGGTTAGCGCGGAGTAATACATGTGTAGAAGAATAGTTCGCAGTTCATTTACTCTTTCATGTTTCAGTGAAGTTGTGTTTTGTCACTTTCATGGTTAGATCTTGGCACACGCGCGGTGGACCTGGGATTAAAATGAAGCAAGCTTTGTTTTGGAGTGAAATGGCATTTACTGGTCCTGTATAATGGGAGGAATGGGACATGGAAGAATTTCATATGTTCTAACCATTGCGGCATGGATTTTATCACTCTGTAACGGTAAGATTCAATAGTCTAGGCCAAGTGTGAAGTTTTTGTTTACCTAACGATGCCGCTTGGTCTTATGAGGTCATTTGCCCTGGAATGTTGCTCTTTGTAGACACATCTTAAAGACTTGGTGATCAGTTCGAATTTCAGTTGATGTTCGATTTCTTAGGTTTCATATGATTGAGATGAACTGGCAGTGTGGCCTAGCTCAATGCTGAACATGACCACGTCTTGTCTGATACCGAGACTAATGATCAAAGACTTGCCGCCAGCCATATTGGTTCAGCATGACCGATGAAAAGCCTATGAAACCTTAGTTCCAAGGAAATAACATATATATGACAGACACCCACAGTCTTATTCACCAGTTGTCCAATGTATCGACTCATAACCTGTTAATGGGATTTAAATCTAAGCAATGTTGTAATGAAATTTACAAGAAAATAGAAATAGTATCACGTGACCTCAGCCCGTTATGGTGACCTCAATCCAGGGTAACTGGCCTGACCCAGGCTCTGACCGTTTTGGCCTAGCTGGATCTAGATCTAGATTATATTCTGCTTCTAGAATCTAGATCAAGTCTGGTTAGCCTAGATCTAGATCTAGTAGCTTGGTTCGTTGATAAGGTCTGAATGGAGATCAATTTCTACATCTAGGAATATCTAATCTAGATCTAAGCCTCTACGCAAAGTCTGAGAGTGCAAGAAAGAATTAGAATCTAGATCTCTAGTTGAAGGCATGTTTATTGTCAGTCTTATTATCAATCATAGAAGCCCAAACTGTTTAAAAGTAAATGAATTAGAAATCAGTGAGTAGATAGATTTTAGTAGATATTTAGATCTATCTAGAGTTAGATCTAGATTAGTTATATATTCTAGTCCTTCCAAAGGACATAAAATGAATAGATCTAGAATCTAGAGATATTTTATCCAGATTTAGAATATTGATCTAGACTAGATTTCTAGATCTAGATCCTATATTATATATTATATATATATATATATAATAATATCTTCTATACTTAGAAGATATCTAGATCTCTAGATCTATTTGAACTTTATCTAGCCAGAATCTAGTAGCCTACATCTAGAATTTAGATCCAAAGCTATATATTATCTAGGATCCAAAGTTGGTTAATCACACTTCACGCTTAGATCTAGCCTTTATTTTTGAATTTCTAAACGCAATCTCAACAACTTTCTACCTTAGCTCCAGGTGGCAGGTCTTGTTTGATCAGTTTTAGATCTAATGAAAATTTAAGAGATCTAGATCTAGAATAATCAAAGCTGCGCTGTTACTATTATAGGGATATCTCTTTCTCCTTTTGAAATATGGGGATGCCGAAATATGTTGAAATCCCTGAAAGGTACATCACTTCACATGTAGATTCTAGAGTTTTAGTGTGTAATGGACATTTGAAATTGGCAGTCTTTATTCCCATTTGTGCTGTGAATACTCCTTTTTCCTATTCCCCATCGGATGTTGTGAATACAACTTTGTTCTTATTCCCAGCTGGTTATTAATATTTAAAGACATTGATAAAAAGGGTTTTCATGGGGCAGACATCACAGGCAGCTGCTTTTATCCGATAGTTTCCTGTTATTTCTCCCAATGTTAGATTTAAGGACAAAGGTTTGGGTGTTGACACAACTGATCCTCAATATTTGATAGCGTTTTTTAAGTGGTTTAGCTATATGAAGCAAACGTTTCCCTCATCGTGTAACATTAATTTGTAACAGGAAAAAATTCTAACTTTATCAATCTTTGGAAAATGGGGACAAATTTTGCTCCATGGGCCTGGGGAGCATGAATGATGGCAAAGGAGGTGTGGAAGAAGATGTGAAAACTAAGATACAGAAGACACGACAAGCATTTTTTAAGCCTTACCAAGGTATTGTCTAGCAAGAGTTTATCCGAAAGAATCAAACTAAGGATATTCAACTCAAATGTCAAATCAGTGCTAACATATGGCTTAGAAACATGGAGAATCACAAAAACAATCCTACAATAACTACATGTTATATAGATGTCTGAGGAGAATTGCCCAAATATTATGGCCTGAAGTTATCTCAAACACTAATATATGGGGAAAGAATTGGACAAGTATCGACTTTAAAAGATTTAAAACAAAATAAATAGAGGTGGATAGGACACATGCTCAGAAAGGACCCCAACACAATAACAAGACAGAGCCTAACATGGAACCCACAGGGTAGAAGATCGAGGGGTCGGCCGAGGGCTACTTGGAGAACTGGAGGAGAGACGAAGAAGACGGACAAACATGAAAATTATGAGGAAACAGCAAGATGAAAGATAAGTGAAGAAAGGGGAGAAATAAGACCCACACTACTAGCAGCACCCAAAATCGTCCATGAGGGAAAACCTGAGAGAGATGAAGGGGGATTAGAATAAATTGCCTGAAATTTCCTAGCCCTTTCTTCTTCCTCCAGGAATTTTGGATTCAGTCACATTTTTTTTATCGACTGCTGAAGTAGAAATGTAGAAGAAATCCTGTTGCTTTGCACTTTGCAAGGAAACGGGAAAGTGAATGAGAATATTGCAAAAACATCTTGCCTATTATAAACAAAACTCTCGCAAGATCGCGAACGACAAAATGCGGCTGGGAATGAGAAAGAGTAGTATTCCCAACCAGAGAATCCAAAAGGCAAGTACAATATATAACCATCTAGGAAAGGCATTTGTAGGTAAACAAGAATTGTCAACAAAAACCAAAATGACAGTATACAACACAGTTTATTGTCCTACTCTCCTCTATGGCAGTGAAACTTGGACCTTAGACAGTAGGGAATACAGTAGAGTGCAGGCAGTCGAAATGAAATATCTAAGAAGAGTAGTAGGGAAAACTAAAAGAGACAAAATCAGAAACACAACAATAAGAGATCAAACCAAAGCAGATAGCATAAAAACTAAGATAGAAATGAATCAACTGAGATGGTTTGGGCATGTTAACAGAATGAATGACAATAGGATAGCTAAATCAGTATACAGTGCTAAAACTCAAGGTAAAAGACCAAAAGGCAGACCTCGGAGAAAGTGGGAAGAAGATATAAAAGAGGCATACTAACGCAAAGAAATTAAAATTTCACTGAAGGAAACAAAAAATGTCAGGACAGGGCAGCCTGGAGAAAGATCATTTCGGGCATCTAAAACCCATACACCGAAAAGTAGAATGGGAGCTGATAAAAAAAGAAAGAAAAGTATTCCCAACACCCGGTTAGGAAAAAGAAAAGTTTTCTTTTTCTGTCTGTCTTGAGAAATATTTACTGAAGAAATTGCTAGAAGGACATAAGTGGAGATGGCAAATACCGGATGGTAACTTATATTAAAAAGATCAGAAAGCAATTGCTATTTAATCACAGACTTCCTTTTAGTTTAATTAGAGGAATGAGTTCCGTATGGGAACAGTTCAATATCGGTTTAATGAGCAAAAGTCAATGAGAAGTCAAACCATCTTTAGATATCATGAAATCAAAATTCCATTGAAATAAAAAAATTTTTTTAACGCAATAATCCATCTAGAGCTACCAAATCGAGTCAAGCAGCCATTTCTTTCTTTGTTGTGTTCAGGGATGATAATAAGTGTTGACATGCTGACTCAACCTGATCACGGAATTCCTTCCTAATTTATAATAATAATCTTAATGGTGAACACTTGTGCATACCCCCCATCCCTTGCTGGGAAGAGTTCCATAAGTATACCATGAGTTGAACCTTTCAAAAACGGAATTGGGAGGGAGCAGCCATATTTTTCCATTTTAGACAGGTTTCCGTTTTAGACAGGTTCCACTCTAGACAGTGAAAAAACTATCGTACAATATTTATAATATTATGTGCTATGATAATATAATATGACATGTACTCGCATTGCATTATAATGATGTGCGTGATAAGAAAATGAGCAAGAATAAGCTGCTTACGGTACATAAAGTGTGACTAGAGAATCTTTTAGTGTGATGCTTTGATTGTTTTATTTTCGTTTTGTTGATGTCGATTTCATTGTAGGTTGGCCACTCTTCTGTCGTTTTTGTTATTCTCATCTTAGTATTGCCTTGTCTTTTCTCATTCTTTGTGGTCTCTCTCATTCTTTGTGGGTAGTTAATCGTTCCCTCATTCCCTGAGGTATGGGTAAACTCATTGATTTTTTTTGGTTTAATTGTTGATATTCTTGTTTTGCTTTGCATATTTTTTGTTTCTTTTTGCTCGTTCTCAGTAATGACAGATGATACTAAACTTCTTCTTTTCCCTTGAGATTGTGTGAGTGTGTTTGTGTTGGAAGGAAATTTTCTGCTTCAGACAAGTTAAACTGCTTATAAGGGAGCATATTTTGCTTTCCGTTTCCATGTTACAGTTCTCTCCTTTAGATAGATAAAAATATAGCAATTTCTCAAGGGGGGATTAGAAAATATAAAATTATTTATCAGACAGGTTTCCATTTTAGCATATTATATATATATATATCTTCATCAAACAATTGAAATTCCAAATGATCCAGCAGGTTGGAACATGAAGACAGAGAAATTTACTCATAACCCTCTTAAAAAGTTTTTACTTCAAATTATAACACATGTTGCGGTACAATCCAGGAATTGAGTACCTGTATTTGATATAATGAATATTTTGACTTTACTAGTCAAAAAAGGCAATGTAAAAAACAAAATGGATGGTCTGAGGGGGAGGGCGAGGATAAGAAGATGGTGAGAAATGTTTTAGTATTTTTTTTTTTGGGGGGGGGTAGTTTTTCAAACATTTGTACTATAGCAGGTGATGTACGCTTGCGCTGTGAAAAACTGAAAGTCATAATAAATGAGTTGTAACAATGTCATTTGTTATGTGGTCACATCTGTTCAGACACTTCTGGCAGTATGGTTAAATAGACATTTTGAGAAACTTTGTCAGTGATCAAGTGGCATTGTTTGAAGAGCAGCACTGTAAATGAAGTGGCCCTGGTTCAATTCCCGAAATTGTTGCTATTGGGGGTGTCCATGTTTCTCATTTCATTTGAATGTTTTTATTATATATATATATATAGTAATTCAATTTATGTAATTTCTATAAAATGTTTTTAGATGCCAGGTTTCAATGGAAAGATATTAATTAAAGAAAATATAAAATTGGTACGCTTACATTAATATACGTTTTTCTCTTTGATTCTTTTCTGACCTGCACGATCATTTGAAATTTCTATCATAGTAGAATTTATACATTTTTGATTTATGAAGAGTTCCCTGTCATTAAACCAAGAAGTTTTGAAGTTTCTTAGAACATTTATCTTATTTACATGTCAGTGAATTTAATATCTTTAAAACACATTTGTTATCTTTACTGCATTTATATAGATGAGACATATAGCCTCTGACCCTTTTTATTCAAAACTTTTCCCCTAAATGTTCCTGCTCTCCAGTTCAAATGAAAAAAGAAACAATTTTGTCTTCTTAGTTTCATTTGTTTGGTCTCATCCAATGCGATTATTGTTAGGTTCTTATACTTAATAACACAATATAGATTACATTTGTTAACTAAATAAAAGATAAACAAAAATCCAAAATATCTCACAGCAAAGCCTACAGGGAAAAATGGAAACACCATGAACCATAGTTTTGTAAAACTTTGTGATGATTATCCTTTAATATATACAATGTACTCTTGACTACTAAGCTCATATGCCTATCTTTACTACCATCTAGAAGTAGCCAAACCTGTTAAATACTAAAACATGTTTTAATACTAGCCTAGATTCTATTTAATTTGTTTTGATTTTAGCAATAGCAGATTCATCTTTGTAGTTATCCTTTATTTACGCTGAGATAATAAAAGGACAGGTGTCATAATAAGCTGAGAAAGGATGCATTTTCTGTTTTTATTGAATGGAATTGCGCTCTGTTTTGTCCAGGTATTTTAAAATTGAAGTGCTGATTTAAAATCTTCCCACTACCCCCTGAGTATGTAGGGAAGTTTGTTTGTCTGATTTGAAATCATCTCCCACTACATCATTTATCCATCAGTATGTAGGTTCAATGTTTAGTCTTTTGATTTAAAATCTTTCCACTTTTCCTGAGCTTGTCTGACTTTAAAATAAAACAGGATTCTCCTTAAATGTAGTTGTATGGCTGTTGTATTGCACTTGACGTACTAGAAGGGGCCATGCGATTAACTTATTCTTTCAAGTCTGGGATGACCGATGGACTGAGACAGCTGTGGTATAGCACTTCTGACGTAGTAGTAATAAGGGGTTGTACAGGACATGTGATATATGGTTATATCAAGGGAGGAGAGTCATATGCGACCGCCCAGTAGATAGAGATGGGTCCAGTAGATATATTTTGTCATCATTTATAGATATAAATGGGTCCATAAAAAGTAGAGTCACAAATCCAAAGGTGCCTTTCCACTCGTTTATCTACTTGTTTGTGTCAGTTCCACATAATAATTGGGTGGCGTTGTCGGCGTCTTGTGATGTAATCTCATATTTTGTCATCATTTATAACCACTCTAATATAAATATTTTTTTTTATTGACTTTCATGTACATACATATTATATATAAATATAATTGGTGAAATGTTGATCTTCCGAACCATTTTTTTTGCCTCTACGTGTATTGAAATTTCAGATTAGGTGCCTAACCCCTCCCCCCCGAAACTTGAAAATACGCAACAACAAAAAAAAACAAAACACGAAAGTCTTAAGTTTATTTTTGGTTTGAGTCACATCTAATCCAAACCTTGCCTGCGTCCTTGCCTTGCCATTTCCACTCTAAGTTTATGACAGCTACTTATTAATGTGTTTCCCAGTTCCTTCCTTCCTTGGCTCTTTTTTCGTATGTGTCCATTTTTTAACTCTACCCTGATAGCTGGTCAGGAACTTTTTTTTTTTTTACAATGGTCTAAAGCATCCAACATTTCACATGAAATAAACAAACAAAGATTTCCAGACCAGAGAGATCAGAGAGAGAGACCTCGGTTGAGAGAGAGAGAGAGAGCACTGAGAGAGAGAGAGAGAGAGAGCTTCTTTTCTTTTTCTTCTTTGAGGGAGAGAGAGAGAGACCTCTGTCAATGACAGAGCCTGGGCACCTGGACAAGGGAGAGGTGTGAGGCGTTTTTGTTTTTGAAATGGTTTGAAACAAGCTTACGACAGATATTTCAATTTCTTCTGTCACTGTCTTGTATGCGAGTTGTTTATGAGGATTATTCCGCCAATGGAAAGAAACATTGATGTGTGAGCCTTACTTGTCTCTCTTTCAGCTCTCAATACAGTTTTTGATAAGCCCAATAGTGTCATTGATTGGAACTAAAAGGTTCTCCGCTAGGTCAAAGTCTGAAATGTGAATGTTCCTCAAGATTTACCTGAGATAACCGTATGTCTTCTTTTGAAAACTTAAACCCACTAGTAAAATTGTGAGGTATGTTTTGTATGTCAAATCTCGACTCCATTTTACCCCCTGGTACACAGCTAAGATGGAAATAAAAGGAAAAAATGAGGAGAAAAAAAAGGTCAAAACTGGTATTTCTGCCCTTATGTTTAGTGTTGGCTGATTTGAATCTTTTCTATCTCTAGGTATGTTTTTGGCTGATTCGTTTTTCTATTGGCTTGTCTTCGAGCCTGAGCAGAACAGGGAAGGGGTGAGGTGGAGTCAGATAATTAACTGGCTAGTGGACTCCTCTCTGGCTTCGTCCCAAATGGTCATTTTTAATCCCGACTCTGGTTTTAAAACATGCTGTTTTTGGCTGTTTTTTTGTTGCTTTGCAAGTCATGACCGTACATCCAATCACAGAAGTAGCTGTGGTATAGCACTTCTGGTAAAGACTTGCAGGACATGTGATATATGTTATATCAAGGAGGAGAGATGCCCAGTAGATAGAGATGGGTCCATGGAGAGGAGTCCAGGGCGTCTTAAATCTCATATTTTCTCCTCTTATTTATTGATTCACATGAATTGTGAAATGTTGATTTCTAGTATTGAAATAAAGTAATTAAAAATTCCTACTCTTTTCGTGTGTGTGTTTGTGTCCCAGTTCAATAAGAATTGAAATGGCTCTTACTTGAGTAACTCTCTCTCTTCTCTCTTCTCTCTCTCTCTCTCTCTCTCTCTCGTGTGAGGATATCATGTTGAGGCCAGCAGTCGCGTAAAGGAAGGAAAGGATGTGCCGGTTCTCTTTCAGCATGCCAATACAGTTTTGATAACCTCCTAACCATTTTTTGACTACCGAATTTGACTTAACACACAAACACAAAGGAGTCATTCAATGAGAAGGTCACAGGGTAAATTCTGAAATGTGAATGTGTACTTTAATCAATTACCTGCCGGTTTGTCAAACTCTTCCTCCTCCCACCCTGCGGAACCCAAGGATAACAAGAAAATAAGCAACAACAAAAAACAAAACAAAACACGAAAGTCTTAAGTTTATTTTTTGGTTGTATTCTTCCACATCTTTTCCAAGCAGTAGCGCCTATCCACCTTATTATGTTACCATTCTCCTTCCTTCTTTACTACCTTCCTTTCGAGGAAAATCCCTACTCTTTTCTATTGGCTTCCCTCCCCCGAGCAAGCAGAATGGGAGGGAAGCGTATGGAACTATCCCTTCTTTGTCTTTGCTCTCAACGGAAGATAATCTTTTGAAAGTAGAGTGAATAAAGACTAGCCAGTTTGATCAAATACGTACTGTGCCTTTTCTCCCCGCCTGGGACCTGGACAAGTGGCTGGAACTGCCGTATTCCTCCCCTTGTACACAAACACACATAGTATGTGTTTTGTAGGGAACTGGAGGAAAAGCATCCATAAATACCGTCGTTATTTAGAGGGAGAAAGAAAGGAGAAAAGAGCAAAATTAGCCAGGGTCTCAAGAGAAGATAATCTTTTGTCTTTGCCTCAAGAGTGAAGAAGGTGGATCAGAGTAGTAGTAGTAGTAGAAATGTTAGTGTGTTTCACTGTGTTTGTGTGTGTCCCAAAAAGTCGCGTAAAATGCCAAAAGTTAAAATAAACCCAAAGTGAACAAAACAAAAAGATAAATGAGCATTCAAAACAGGTCAAAAACAACGTATTCAATCTCAACAAAAAAAAACCCTTTTGACTTCTGTGACTATTATTTCACACTTCTTACTCTTACAGACAGTGCACAATTCAAGCAGTAGTGTTGTCACCGATGATGGCGTAATAGTCATATTGGCTTGTTTCGAGCAACACACAGTCCCACGTTCACGCAATGTGCTGCTGACATCCAAGGTCCTGAGAAAGGGAGCGATTGAATAATAATTGTTATTTAGATAAGATGATTTCGTAATGATAACGTGAAAGATGGACTTTTTGCAAGACATTGTTTGTCTTGTTTGTGGCTTTGCAACTTTTACTTTGTCTGTTTGAAGAATGCGTAATAGTCTGGAGTTCAGCAAGAAATAAATTGACGTGATTGAGTAAAACGCACACTTTGTAATTCACTTCCTCTTCTCTCATGTCCTGTTTTAACCCGAAGTAGCCATAAGATGTGACAGGCATTGGGGCTCGAGAACGATCTTCTAGAATCTAAATTAAAGTTCGATGGTCGGAACCGTCTGTCTCCTTGTGCATACCACTGCACGCGAAAGGCGTGGCAGAGATCTTCACAAAAGGGTTTATTGCTCAAAACGTTGTTTTATTTAGCTGTCTTTGGCTGCTTGTGCATTGGCTGTTTGTTTGCTTAGTGGGGCAGTGTGTAATCTGCAGTTTTACAGCGTTTGCAGGCTACGCTTTATCTTTAACAAACAATGTCTGTTTACTTCTCCGGGAGTGGGCAAGTGGAAGCCATCGGTCACTTGGCCCATCGTGTGTACCCTAGACTGAGTGTCAGTTTCAAGAGCTTGAATGTAGGCTAACAATCACAATGATAACATTACAATACATATATGTATTATGATTACTGCAATCGGTACGTCAGACCGGAAATACTCATGTTGCCCTCCATGGATTTTTTTTCATTGACTATGTCTTTCTCCTCCTTTCACCCCCCAACCCCCATTTCTTTTTTCTTTCCCTCCCCTCTCCCCCTTTCTCTCTGTCTCTCTCTGTCTCTCTGTCTCTCTGTCTCTCCCTCTCTCTCTCTCTCTCTCTCGGGTCTCTCTCTCTCTCTCTCTCTCTCTCTCTCTCTCTCTCTCTCTCTCTCTCTCTCTCTCTCTCTCCCTCTCTCCCTCTCCTTCTCCATTTCTCTCTCTCTCTCTCTCTCTCTCTCTCTCCTCCTCCTCTCTCTCCCTCTCCCTCTCTCTCCTACTCTCCTCTCTCTCTCTCTCCCTCCCTCTCTCTCGTTCTCTCTCTCGTTCTCTCTCTCTCTCTCTCTCACTCACACACACACACACACACACACACACACACGCACACTCACTCACTATCCTTTAACGTCAAAGGTTCATTTCCCTCTTTCATGGGCGGTTGGCGGGCTCTGCTGGTAGCTCATTTTTTCCTTTCACCTATCCTTCATTTTGCTATTTCCTCTTCATTCACATTGAAATCACCACCTAAGGTGGACATGGTAACTTTCTTTGAAATCAATGGGCCCTTTCGAATGGAGGATGCAGTTTCATTCATAGCGAAAAAGACTTCCTCTCCCTCCTACCACCTTCGTCACCCCTGCTGACCACTGTTGCGTGATGCAATACATTGATATTGATAATTATTTAACTTCTCTCGTGATATTACGCTTAGAAAATAAAGACATCGTGTATGGGTGTGTTTTAGCCTGGTTTTAATGTAGTTAATGAGTACATTTCAAAGTACATGGTGTGCCTACAAATACTTTTTTTGAGAAACAACCCCAACTAAATCAGGGAACCAACGACGGGAGTGTTGGTGGGATTTCCCGTACAAACATGCAATACGATACAATGTAATGTAATCTGATTGGTGCTGCCAGCGCTCAGGCATTGTATTTTTTTGCGTTGGTGTTCTAAACCGATTTGTATTGTTCCCACGTAAAAGGAACCTTTATGTATTCACACAAATATATATGTTATATATATATATATATGTTTATATATATATATATATATGATAGGTAATATATGTATATATATATGTGTGTGTGTGTGTGTCTGTATTTGCGTGTATACGTTTTATAAACGTAGCCATGAGCTTATGGGTGTGTTTTATTTTTATAGGAAACTTTATTATCTTTGGCCTTCTGACTCATCGAGCGAGATTGAGGTTATTTTGGCTGTAATTACATGTATGTCTGCTTTCTAATTTATTGAGAGGTCGCGTCAATTTGTCAGTTTTGAGGTCTGAATTTTATGCATGTCGTAAATTTCTTTGTCCATCCTATTAATTAGCTCTGCATATAATTTTTTTTAATCCTTGGTAAGAAGATTGTCGTTAGAGTCTTATTGCAATCGATATTTTGCTTAGGTTTGAGAGGCTTTTTGGCAGATACTGTTCGTTGGTTCAGCAAAAAAACCCCACAATTCTTCTACACGTTTTTCATATTGCTCGATTCATCTTGAGATTGTCGCATATAAGGTGAACGGGGTGAACTCAATGCAACAAACAATAATAGTTTTGGGTGGCGTGGGCTCTCGTGGTTGTTGTTGTTTTAAGGGGGTAGGGGGTTGTAGGGTTTTGGACTTGTTTTATGAGATTTTTGTTGAATGAAGGATTTGGAGGGTCGGGGGGTGGGAGAGGAGATTTATATTTAATTTACGTCTGCCGCTAGTGCTAACGGGGATTAAGCTGTGTTTCTTTCTGGACTTCGACTTGCGTTTTTTGTTGGGCGTTAGAATGTCCAGCTTTTGAACTTCCCTCGGGAAAGCATCTGGATGGCGAGGCTTGAATTTAGACTTCAAAGGATGACCCCATGTTATTCGTTGCCGTTAGGTCTCCCACAAACGGGGCCAGGTACGATGACCTCTTAGTAACTAGAGTTTATGTTTTGGTAAAGGGTAAAAGGTCAGCCATGGCAGAAGACTCGGGGCCAGTGTGAATGTGCGTGATTGTGCCATCATGCAGGGCAAGTCAAGTCAAGTCAAACAGGGACTGTAAAGATATCTGCTGTGTACATGACGGTTGTAAATAATGCTTTTGTAGCTGGCTTTGTAAGGATGCCCTGCAAGCTTGTTTGTCGCTAATGAGGAGAAAAAAGAAAACATAACAAAACATTTTGTGTGTTGTGAAGGTGAAAAAGTATGATTTTGTGTAGTTGCCCTCTGTGGGGATTCCAAACACCCGTTCTTTCATTTTGAGAGCAGTTGGCTGACTAGCGCTACTGGCTAGCACTCCTTATTTCCTCCTTTTCATGAACGAATGGTGTTGGTCAGAAGACTGAAGTGAAGGGTATATATATGGCGTTGGTTTGGGTGTGTGTGACTGAAAGCACCTTTATGACAACTAGTGTAAATACAGTTTCCTTCTAGAGTAGTTTAAGGGGGGTTTGGGAATGCCATTTATGCCGAAAAGGGGACAAGTCTAGTCTATCATACTAGTGGATAGAGCAGTTCATTCCTGTCATATTGATATCATAAAAGAAGCTCAGTATCGATTCTTTGAATTTATACGATTTTTTTAGAAACAATACAGGCCTATCTTTCGACACAGTTATTATACAATAAAAGCCAGAAATATTATCTAAAGTATGGCATGTTGGTACTTATTTTGATCGCCACAATAAACGCTTTCAAAAACGACCTTATTTGACGATCTATAATAATAGCCTTAGATCGGCCGGAAGTTACGCAACTTAATCCGCGCACCTATTATCAAAAGGCACGATCTCAAAATGAGTAAAAAGGTGCTGGTGCACTTAAGACAGTGTCAATAAGAAATAGTTGAGAGCCTCTCAAGGTTTTATGAAGTTTCAAAGTATTAACCTACTCTTTTCTTAGGTTTATGGGAGGAAAATGTATTCAAATAACAGAAAATGAGAGAAAAATACGATTTTCTCAAAATGTCCTTTTTTGTTCATTATTTCCTATCTACTTTTTTTAAAATTTCTCAACGTATCTTCATGAAATTTGGTATGGATGATGAGTGGGGGGAAAAAAAGAAGTGATCAGATGCTTTTTTTTTTGGGTGTAATTATAGTTTTGGAGAAATTGAATTTTTTGTACAATATTTTTGTATATTTTTGGTTGTTCTCATATGCTATTTAAAAAAATTCATAAAATCAAAACTTACTAATGAAACAAAAATCCGATCTGATCAAATTTAGATATTGTATCAAATAAGGTGTGTGCAAAGTTTGAAAGACATTTTGTGGAAAATGAAAAAAGACTATCGATATTGAAGTTGCGTAAAATTGGGGGTCCAAGATGTCCGCCGTTTCCATGGCAACCGGAAACGTCTGGAAAAAACGACATATTTCAACTCAGTACACCATGCCCATTACACCTATATATAAGTGAAATTGATAGGAACAAACGGGAAAAATTTTCACTCCAGGACCCGCCCGCCCCCCCCTTTAGTAACGCTACTCTTATGTTTTGATAGGCTCATCGGTCCTGTCACTACAGTGTGACACATTGGGGGGGGGAGATTGTCGGTCCGCCATAACAGATAGTTTGAGAAGCTTTGTAAAGGATTTGTTTTAATGTCAGAGAAGATTGGGTTCTTAAGCATGTCTAGCGTCCTCTCCCCACCCCCCCCCCCTCTTCACCTCCAAGCGCGACTCGTTTTTTCACTCACATACTTTCTCCTCGGTCATCGCTTATTATTATTTCCCAAGCATTTCCAAAAAGAAATAAAGGCGGAAAACAGAAGCAAAGGAGGGAGACAACAGAAGCAAAAAGAGAGAAAAAATCAAGATAGTTCAACGACTGGTTTCCTCTATGAGTACCTTCAGATGCAAACTCTCACTATTTTTATTTCGAAAGAAAAAAAAATATATATGCCAAGCGCAACTTAAAACAACAAAAGTGCACGGAAGCTGCAACTTCTCATGCCATCGCATTCACATTACTCACAGGAAGAAATAACTTGAGTTGGGTGTCATCTCTTACAAACGCAATGGTTTAAGTGAAGGAGTTGACGTTATAATGTTTTATTTTTCTTTGTTATTATCACTGCACAAAAACCAACTCATACGTGCAGATACCTAAAACAGAATCATATGTTTACCCCCCCCCCCCCACACACACCAACGTACACACCGACACTCTCGAAAAGAGAGAAAAACACAGGAAAGAAGTTAAGAACAAAGTTCAACAAGTGGTTTCTTCCACTTTACATCATATTTGTATCATGCCTGTCTTCATGATTGTTTTTTTTCAAAACTATAGCATCATACTTTAGTATATATAAAAAAAATAATATGTCAAGAGCAACCTGAACTAGAAAGTGCACGGAAGCTGCAACTAGTGACCTAATCATCCTGTTTTTATTCTACTCTTGTTGAGAGGAGGAAATAAGTGACTTGAGTAGGCGGGCATCTCCTGTGCCGTTTCCTTACGCGCACTTTTGATGACAACACTAATAACAGAATGAGAATGCGACCCGTGGCAATGATGACAACGTGGGGTGTGGAGTAATTGACCAGGAGGAAGAACATTGAAAATATCAAAGTCGAAATTTCGGTTTCGGACAGTGTCTGCCGCTAGGGCCATATTCTCTCGTTCTTTTTGCAACACTCGGAAATGTGTCGAATGATCTACCTATTTGCATCTTCTAAATAACTTCAACGAGCCCCGTTTCCGTGATATTTAACGCCTGCGCGGATTAAGCGCTATATAAACGTCTATTATTATTAGTATTATTGTTATTGTCTATTGTGGAAGCGTGGTTTGGAATCGAGGACAGGCGTAGCCCACGAGTTCAAGGACATGTGGGGGGGGGGGATGGGGATGGGGGGTGGGGGTTACTATAACGGGGTGTTGCATCCTGTCGAGGGACAGACGCTTAGTGTCACGAGGAACCTATCGACAAATAATCATCAAGTGTTGCTGCATTTGTAGCACATGTTTCTGTGTTTACAATATATCACGTAATGTAACATGTTCTGAAGACAATCTACAATGTATCTCTTTGTTGTAGCATTGCATCGACTATGATTGATAATAAGAATAGTTTTATATATACTATGTACATATAAAATAGAACATGATAATGAAACATGCTTTAATTATGTACAGACATTCAACTTAGCTAGCACCACATACAAACCCCAACTTTCTTGTAAGAGGTCCGGGTTGATACAGTCATTGATAAAACCCAAATGCTTTGTGCACAGCATGACCTCCAGCCCCTCTCTTTCCTATTTACCAGTACCCCATATGTATATATATATATATTGTATGAGGAGGGGAGGAGTACATCTTAGCACACTTAATGCAAATGAATGATTATTTTGCTGGTGAAAAGTGCTCACCTAAAAAAACACACACACACGCACACATTACACCACCCTCCAAGAAAAACAATAACCTAGAAACAAAAACAAAAACCCAAACAAAATAACCCAATCAAAACTCTCAAAACAAGTAATAGCAACAACAGCAACAACAACCAACCAACCAAACAAGAAAATCCAAAACAAAACAAAGAAAATTCCAGTAAGTACATAATGTAAACGGGAGGAACCGTTGTATTCGCCAGTACATTTGTAAATTACTTTTGCAGAATTACTTAAATAACTAGTTTTTCGCCTTTTTGACCCTTTTAAAAATATAAGATTTACTCTAGCAAAGTTATTTTACTCAAGGTCGTATAAAGTAAAGGAGGATACAATGTCTAGATTTGGAGGCATTAGGAGCCTAAGGTGCGGGTAGGGACCCGTCTAGCGGTTTAGGTCGGCTCGTTTTACTTTCAGTACTTAGCAATCAGCTCTTGGCATGGGCCAGATGCGGTGTATATAGTGGTGTAGGTGTAGTATGCCAGGCAGCAGCTCTGGTTGGCTTGGTGCCAGGCGTTTGGACAGGTCTGGGATGTCAGGTAAATTCAAGCCCTGGCCTCCTTTAACTTACAGTTTCTTGATACTGTTGCTTCTGTTTGCCTTTTTGTTTGTGTGTGTCTGTGTCTGTCTGTCTGTTTGTCTGTTTGTTTATCTGTCTTCCGTGCAGACTGATTGAAGAGATCATGTGGTAAACGATGAGTTTGGGGTTGGGTTTTTTGCTGTTTAGTAACGCGTTCAGATCTGCATAATATGAAATGGTGAACGTTTGTAGGATCTCTATTGAAATCGTTGTTTGTCTGTTTCCACTCTCCGCTATTCTCGTTTTCCCCCGTTATGTGTTGTACCTGTGTCTGACGATGCATGGTGGGCGGTTACCGGGTGTTGCAGGTAGAATCTACTTCTTTCCTTTCCATCTTTTGCTTTTCTTTCATCTTGATGTTTCCTCTTAATTCACCCTGGGATCACTGCGTATAGTTGACAGAGTAAATTTAATTAATTAACCAAACAACAACAAAAAACCCAAAGACTGCATGTGTGTGTGTGTGTTTGTAGGTAGGTATGTTTATGTGTGTGTGTGTGTGTGTGTGAGTGTGTAATATGATCAAGAGATCGAACTGAAGGGCAATGCTCAATTCTCTTGTCAAATGGTTTGCTTAAAACAAAAAATGGGTATGAATTATGACTTCATTTTATTTTACCTTTCTGACCTTGCTTATTACTTGTGATCTAGCTTCGTGTTGTGTCGGAGGCTGTCAATAAAACTGCAGTGTCTCTCGGCACTTAAAACTGAACGATAAGATTAAAAATGGTGAACAACTATAAGCTCCTTAATCGACTCTTTCATGTACATTCTTGCCTTGCCAACCTCCCTGCCCCCCCCTTCCCATATTTTTGTTTTGTTTTTAACAGCCACTTATCACCACGCGTAAAATAATAATAATAATAATAATAATAATAATAATAATAATAATAATAATAATAATAATAATAATAATACATTTGTAATAATATAATGTCCAAGGCGTTTCCCTTAGATATTAGTGCATTCTATTCGTGGAGGGTGGGGGGGGGTGTTATCTACATGTATATTATAAGCTCTGGATAACCATGTGAAGATACGAAGCTAGGGAATGCGGGATTGTCGTTGGCTGAGATGGGAATCCCGCACAAGAGATGTTGCAATGTTCTTTCTATGTGTTTATCTATTTATATGGATGTACAGCTGTGCATGTTAGCATTGTTTGCAAAGCCAGGTTTGGTTATTCATGCGTGTTCGTTGATTTGTTGGCATGGGTAACCCAGACAATTGGATACATTCCCAAAATATCGTGGGCTGAAAATCATGACAATGGGGAAAAAACCCAACTCTTGTACATGTAGTAACCCCCATCCCCCAACCCAACAAGAAGCCCTGGGAGGTTTAGCCTTCTTTTTGACCTCATCACACAGTCACACGAGATACATTCTATTAAATGATAATCGTTTAAGTCACTGCCCTTGTCGACCCAACCGTTGTTTAATCGCTTTTTTTGTTGTCTTCAAAGAGCTCAAATTCATTATCAGACTCTTAGTCTTAGAAGTTTCGTAGTGACGGGTGGGCGGTTTGTGGTAATTACTGGTAGGTTCTGCTTCTTTCC
The DNA here is from genome assembly GCA_037039925.1 of Doris montereyensis. Classification (NCBI taxonomy): domain Eukaryota; kingdom Metazoa; phylum Mollusca; class Gastropoda; order Nudibranchia; family Dorididae; genus Doris; species Doris montereyensis. The sequence continues at coordinate 315,516 of JAXRKP010000115.1, forward strand.
ACATAAATTCAATGGTGGACAGGGTAAATTGCGATGAGGCTAACTGTAGTGACGGAGGGAGCATAGTGAGAACCTCGAAGGAGGCGATACCAAAACCATTGATAATGACAAAATTTGCTTCCTTTCTCCCGGGTAGACTCTCGTATACATGGACTTTCTTGCAGAGTTAGTCGTTTATCTACTAGATCTAGTTTTCACTTCATGTGTTTTTAAACTATCAAAATAGAAACATAGATAAAAGGGCGGGGGTGTGTGATGCAGGGAAAGGTGTAGATAGTAGTATAATCGCTCATTAGCGACGGCATGACATCAAAATGATCTCTTGTCTCAACTGTCAGTCTACCTGTAGCGTCTGTCAATGGACCCTGGGAGTATGCATTCGGTTTGGCGCAGCTCCTCCAACTGTTACTGCATTAAACGTGGCACTGTGGTGGGAGAACCTGGAAGAGAACGCGGTCTGATCGAAGATGGATCGCCTGGCATGGCAAAGTATTTACTGAACGGGAGCGAAGGAAGGAAGGTGGATTGGGGGAGGGAATGTGAGGTGTGGGGTGATTGACGGGGGGTGGGGGTGGAAGCGATGGGGGAAATAGTCAGGGAATTCTTATCAGAGGGTGGAATGCAAATTGGTTTCGTTACGGGCCTTATCTGTTGGCGAGATAATACAGACACCCCCCACAAAAAAAACCCCAACAAAAAAGAAAAAAAGAAAAAAAAAGAAAAAAAAAGGAAAGCAAAAGCAGAAAACAACGGCTGTGTTTGAGAAGTCTCACAAGTCCAGGAGACCACCCTGGCGCCCGCTGTTTAAGGCATTCCTGTGTAATTGATCCATTATAAAAGCTCCTTTCAGTTTTGTCTTCATTTCAGTACAGAAGGGGTCGAGTTGTTGGAGTGATAAGGTTTGTTTAAAAGCCAATGCATGTTCAGTATTGATTTGTGACCTTACGCCATCCGTCAGTAAGGTCACTTTCTGACATTACAATAACAAATGAAGTGCAGCAGATGGCCTCGTTCGTTCGTGTGTCCTTCTTAAGGGTAGAGTTTTGTTTTTGCTTGTCGCTTTTCTCTTACTTCCTACTGTGATGATGAAATGCTGTCTGATGAAGTGTTTTGGTTTCCTTTTGAATGTGTTGTTATTGGCTACTGGTAGGTCCTACTCGTTTCTTTCATCTAGTTATTTTTTCCCTCTGTAAAGCACCCCGAGATCACTACATAAAGTGGATGGGAGATCAATGTCATTGAAACGAAGCGTTACCGACGTGACTTTCGTGTCAAATTTGAAGACTAGAATCTACACGTGCTACTCACGCCGGACGGGAAATGGACACTCCTCTGGGGGTGTTTTGGTTTTCGGTATTCGTCATAAACCATTATCGCGTTTTTAAGTTTGCGGATTGCTCTGACAGAGAAGGAAATTTTATCTGAATAAATTTACTTTCATCACTGCTACTGCTTAAACTAAGGGATGAGACACTATGCGCAAGCATAATCACATCGTCTCCATTCTCTCGCTCATTCTTGAGCGATTAATGCGTTTTGAATTCCACTTGAAATGTTTGGATCGAAGTTTGAATTTTCTGATTGTTCAAATCAGTATCGAGTCAGCGGCAGAAGAGAAAGAAAAGAAAATCTAGATTAAAAGAGTTGCCAGGTGATGTTGCGTACAGTTGTGTTGACCCACGTGACGTCGATGAGCAGTGTGGGAAGCAGACAAAAAGACACAAAACTTGGACACACATAACATTCTCACGTGATACCAAAGACTATAATAATGTAATTATTAATAATTATTAATATGGTCTTTGTCTACATTGAGGCCAAAATTATACTACATCATGTGTGCTAATCGCGGTGAGTTGTGTTCGATTGAAACACTATCTAGTATAGTATCATCCCATGTTCATGACTACCATTTATGTACAGTAGTCATCAAGAGGGGCTATCAAATGTTTCAATTGAACACGACTCACCACGGGGAGTTCCGC